>CM074181.1:51058045-51168696 GCA_037179385.1 Holothuria scabra
TAACCGTCTATCAAATTTTCGTTCTCATGAACAAATTCATTTTTGCCGTCAAGTGTGAAGCAGACGCCGCCTCAACGGTATATACGGGCAGAGCAGGAGGGCAGATTCCCCATCATAGATACAACTGTATTACAACGAACGCTTGGCCGTCTAGTAAAAATGTAGAGATGCGCAGGGCAGTGACTTCGGTGAAAAACCTCTAGAGAGAAATTGTGAGACCTAGGCTGCATGTGCCCTAGCTAGAAAAGGAGACTCAAAGATGTGGACACTTCCTCTTATAGTGCACACACAGAGACATCGGCGTAGACACAGAAATAACAATACCATGCAAAGTGTGGCCACTGAAAACAAGGGCCAACCTTGAAGATACACTGACACCCCTTACAGAAAGAAATACTCTAAAACAAAACATGGATAGATTGACGGTCAAGACAATGTTCTGAAAACATCAGCTATCAGCTTATACCTTGAATTAATATAGCTTACAGATGAGCAGTGATTTAAGTGGGCCTTAATTGCGATGAGATTTGTAACTCCGTGGACTACCCATTTTTTTTTCACATGGTCGTAATCCGACGTATATATATCAACTTAGTTTGGTCCGGTAAACATTGATTTTATTTCAAGTTCATAAGAAGTTACTGGGAAACTTACTCTGGCCATATTATAATCACCTTAAAGGGCCCAACCTCTCACCCCAAACTACAATTTTGGTGCGGGGGTACCGAAATACTCAATTAGCTCAGCTCTTTGATTGGCAGCTACTTCAAAACAATGCAGAGTATTAAAGTTTATATTACACAGCATGAACGGTACTGAGCCTGTTTTGATTACATAAATTGAGTTTTTCTATACTCAACTTGAAGCAATAAATTGAGATTGTATCTGGATGAGGATAATTTCAGATAATTGTGGGAGGGGCTTCAGTAAGAAAGGTTAGGAAAATTGGTACTGTTTTGGGTGAGAGAACTGGGCCTTTAAGTTGTTAACATTTCCCTCAATTGCAAAACAATCAACATTCTTACCTCTATAATTTTTTTACAGCAGTTTACTTCTCGCCCTTTTCAGTCACTGATAAGTTTGAAATGAAGAAAAAAAATCCCTTTTACAAATTATATACAGCTCGAGTTCTCCAGGCTAATCGACTGGTAGGCCTATGCAACACTGCATCGTGAAGACAGCAAATACACTTACACCAATTTCAGTTTCATGACCGAAGTGCTGCTATGGTTGCATTTTGTTTGGTTTTCGAATCGAAAGGTTAGCACTGAACCTCTTTTCAATTTGTCACTCTTTAAGTGACATCTAGGCATTGCGGAGCCTCCCTTGCGAATTGTTGCAATCGTCTGTGCCTTACCGCTAGTGGCCAAGTTCAATCATCATGCAGAAACTGTTAACCCACCATAGTGACAACCGATAATGTAAAAACTCCCGATAATGTAAAAAACAACCGATAATGAAAAACAAAAACAGATAATGTGAAAATCCTTTGAACCGATAATATAAGAAAAATTTACCGACAATGTCAAAATTCTTTGAACCGATAATGTAAGAAAAATTTACCGATAATGTAAAACAGTAAAAAGAATTAACCCATAATGTAAAACTGGGTTTCATATGGTCCTACCTACAAGTTTGTATGTGTGTGAGTTTATGTAGGTGGGCAGGAAAGCTGACAGACGCCAGGCCGGTAGGGAGTGGGAAAGCAAATAGGCAGGTTCGTGGGCGTGTTGCCTACATGTGCAATTACGTATAGGTGGTATCGAAAGCCCCTTTCTGAGAACATATCTTGATTTCGGTGTACAGGGGTATGTGTTATAATTACATTTCAATTTTTTATAATTTACACTAAGTGATCCTCTTAGACGGAGAAGTAAAAATCAATTCCATAGCGAGCATTTCTATGACTTAGTTATTAGCTCTTTGTATTACAGCCCACTTAAGCTGAAATTTGGAAATGATCAAACTTCAAATCACCATCTTCAAGAACTGGCTCCACCTTAGCCCATTGGGGAGATATGCTAGAACCTATTCGATATCGTGCTCTGAACTAAGGCGGTCGGTCACAACTGAGTGACCTGACAAGTGTAAAGTGTACATGAAATACATAGAAACTGCATGTATCCTCATACATGCATGTCATACAATACACACATGTATATATTTGTTTGTATATGTATATGTAACCATTGCAAAAATTGTTTATTGTTTATTTGTTTATTTTTTATTTTTTTTTTCAACTGTACTACATATGCAAACGTACATTCATTATCATTATTATTATGATACAATACGAAATAATATTTACAAGAAACGTGAGTATGAAGACAGTAGAAAAGGAACCAGATGAAGCTTGCAAGCTTTTCTAGTCTGGCCCTAATAACTGAGATGTTCTTAATTGCTTACACAACTAGAATATATAAATACGAATATGACTCCTATAACATTTACATGATTGTATACAAAGAATTGCTGCTAGTTTGATGCTTTCTTTTAGTAGATTTTTAATTATTTATTTATTTGATTATTTATTTATTTATTTTTTGCCAGATAAAATTAATTATCCACATACAATAACAAGAAGGATTTCTTTAAGTACTTCTTGAATAGATTAAGGTTAGGGGCATTTCTTATGCTAATGTCAAAGAGAGTTCCAAAGAAATACCCCGCTACTTCTCACGTGAGAGTGCGCAAACATTGTCCTAGTATATGACTGGAGAAGATTATCTCTTCTTCGTGTTGGATAGTTGTAATGGCAACTATTAAGGTTGAAAAAGGAATGGAAATCAGGAGGGAGTTGACCGCTGTTGTGCCTATAAAAAAAGGACGCCTAACTGGTAATTGTAGTGGTCCTTTAGAGTTGTAATATTATAATGGTGAAAAGTGGTAGAGAATGAGTGTATGGTGAAGCCTTTGATATAGTTCGTACAGCCCTCTTTTGAAGAATAAAAAGCTTGTCTGTATATTTTGGCATAGCATAACCCCATAATAAAATACTATAAGTAAGGTGTGGTAAAATTAATGCACTATAGATAGTTAATAAGGAACAACTAGGAATATAATGTTTTAGTCTATTCATAACACCGACGATTTTAGAAACGGATTTAGTAACGTTGTGAATGTGATCCTGCCATGTAAGTTTATTATCAATTGTAACCCCTAAAACTTAGTAGAATTTTCACTACTTATGATGGTGTTCTTAAAACTTATAGTAAAACGTGCAGTGTCTCCTTTCATATTATTAAAAACCAATAATTTAGTTTTACTTATATTTAAAGATAACTTGTTTGACGCTAACCATTCAGAAACATTTTTTAACTCTGAAGAAACAACTTGGAGGGCTCGACTGACATCAGGATTATGATAATAAACAGTTGTGTCATCGGCAAATAATATAAACTTCAGTAATTTTGACGACTTATACATATCATTGATATATAATATAAAAAGAAGAGGTCCCAGTATTGAACCTTGCGGAACGCCGATATTAATATTATTAAGATTAGAGTCCTTCCCTTTAAAACGGACAAATTGTTTACGATTAGAAAGATAACTTTTAAACCAATCAAATGCCACACCCCGTATTCCATATCTGTACAGTTTGTTCAATAAAATTACATGATTTATAGTATCAAAAGCTTTAGATAAATCGATAAATAAGGCCACGGTGCTGACTCTATTATCTAGGTTACACACTATATCATCAACAAACTTTAAAGCAGCCATATATGTGGAGTGATCCTTCCGAAATCCATACTGCCCGGAATATAATAGGTTATTCTTATTTATAAAAGCTGATAATCTATTGTATGTAAGTCTTTTTAACATTGCAAAAATATTTTGCAATGGTACAAAAGAATGACTTCATATGATGCCAATGATGTTAGCACCATATTCGTCTACAGGGTACTTAAATATTCCAAAAGTGCCCCAGACGGTGATCAGGCCCAGTAATTGGCGCCCCCCCCCCCCAATAAAAAGTCCTGGCGGTTACTCCCGTGAAGACTACACCGTGACTCAGACACAACATAGTCAATGCATAAACCAATAAATTGACGCAGGTTACAATGCGCACATACGCATGCACACACGTACCCACCAACGAACCAACCTATTTGCTTTCCTGCCTTGTTCGCCTACCGCCTGTCAGCTTGCCTGCCTACCTTCATAAACTTGCGAAGTCACATAAACCCCTGTTGGTAGGACCATAATTTTGAAACCTTCATTTTCTACAGTTTTTACATTATCAACAAATTCCTTTTACACTATCGGTTCAAAGATTTTTTTACATTATCTGTTATTTCTTATTTTACATTATCGCTTTATAGAAATTCTTGTATTATCGGTAATTTCTTTTAACATTATCGGTAATTCAAGGCTTCCACTGTTGTTCATTGAACCAGGGAGCTTGATTCCCTGAGTGTACCGGCCGCACAGAATCGTTGAAAGCGCTATTAGCACCGCTAGCAGCACTGACAGCAAATTTTGACCGCACAGACAGTGGCGCAGCTAGACTTTTTCCCAGGGGGCAAGCACCTAAATTTTCTGATTTTTTTATTCCAAAGTACGAGTATTACTTCACTTTGAAACGTTCTGCATTCCACTGGCGTAGCCAGATTTTTAGATTTGGAGAACTAACTGCAGGGCCTAAATCCCACCTTAAGGGATATTTTTGAATATTAAGTACCCTTAGATGCCATCTTGTGCAACATTTAACATCCTGGCCCCTCCTCTGGCTACACCAACTTGCTGCAGCTGTAATGTAGGTCACGTGTAACACAAAACGTCCGAATTGTCCGAATTTTTCAGCCGGGGGGAGGGGCCAATCACCCCTCCCCCTGCAGCTACGCCACTCCGCACAGAAGCTTACTGATGAGGGGATTAGCTATAAGCGCCGATAGCCCATCAGTGAAAGGCCGCACAGAAACTATTACTTCTGGTAATGATATATCAACTCACTAAGAGTGACCAAGGCAGCGGTAGTGATGTTGATAACACAGTTAGTATCTGCTCAATGTACACGAAGTTCAAGCCGGTAACCATGCAGACTTGTATACGAATGATATGTTATATCCTACGGGTTAAGGCTCCCAACGAAAAAAAAATCCCCAACCGGAGGGGGCAGCATACCCCACCGGGGTATTACTTCCTATCGTCTCCCTTTGAGTCATACTGTACACCCCTGAACAACGCCCGAAAAGCGCATAAACTGGAGGATACCACTGGATCGAGTAAGGCTCAATGCACGAGGGCGAAAGCATTTACCCGGGAGGGTGCATTATATATGGGAATGGATCTATTTCCAAAAATTGGGGAGCGGGTCAATTGTTAGTGTGATTCGCTGTCTATAAGGAGGGACCGTAAGGAGTGGCCCTCGCTCCACTTCGTAAATGTTTTCAACCACCAGGTAATCTTATAAGCAGTAAACTGTATTCCTAATTTCCTTTTATTCCTTCGTAATTCCTTCAAACTGAAAAAGAACATACACCACACCCCCATCCCATACCCATCCTTGTCACATGGATATTTTGCAATTATATTGGAGGACTTTTGTGTAATACTCACTGCAATATCCATAACCTAACTCTCTTGGGCTGGATTTGTTACTGGGGGTCAGAGTCACGCCAGTTTCTATCTAAGCCGCTATTTCACTCTATGCAGCAAATTAAAAATCTAAACTAATTGAGGTACACCAATTGCCATGATATAAACTAATGAGATGAATATTCATGACAAGTAATATTAAAGCAATAAAGGACTGCAGTATGATTCATACGTGGGTGAACAAAACAATTTTGGCACATCTAGCCAGATAAGTAAACAATGAACTTCAACCAACTTGTTCTCCAGCAGCTATATATATTCAAGTATGTTTTACCACCATTCACAAACAGAAATCATACACAGAAAAGACAATCCCAATACAAAAGGTTGTAAGGTCAACTTCTACCACGTTAAAAGAATGCGAGGGTGCCAAGGGATATTTTGGTTGAAAAGTTCACTTTGGCGGGATTTTTAACGAGTGGTAGAAGAATTCAAACAGCACGGCAGATCAAAGATTTTCCAGAAGAGGGCATAAGTGTGATCGCATGCCTGGGGAGGGGTGGTGCCTCCCTAAAAGTGTTTGCAATTTCAACGGATTGTGAATTGCAATTAAAGGCACTCTAGCATACATGGAATTTTCTGCAAGGAAAATGGAAAGGTATTGAAAAAATTTAATCCACTAAAACAGGGTTTTTACTCGGTATTGAGGAAGTAAGCCTTACTTCCGCCGGATAATTTTCCTTGGAGGGCTTGAGCCGCAACAGCCCTTCAAGACAAAGCCAGCTAGTTAACTACTCCACCCGACGGTATTTTAGCACGACGTGCAAACAACTTCGTCACATGCGCAACCTGTTTAGTGCAGTAGCAAGCGTAATGCCAATTTCGAGGAAAGACAGGGTACCCGGAGAAAAATCCCGTGCATCGCGGGGGGATTTGAACCGATGAACATGTGAATCACATTATAGCTCAGTAGCGACCATTTCAAGACCCTGACAAAAAGTAAAATTTATGAACACTTTTGAGGTCGAATGCGTGCTATAGTTAATTGGGTTGGATAAAAAGACACACCCGATTTGTAAGTATAGTGGTCATCGTGATACACTCGTTTTAAATTGGCGTTTCAAAAGTTTTGGTGGCCAAGGACAGCCTAGGAGAAAACATCCGTAATAAAAATGGGTACGTTTTGACTCCGAATAGAAACAAGCACATTTGTTAAACTGAATTTTCATCATTCTGATCATACATTAAATATTATCTGTTGAAAAATATCTTCGTCACGAGTAAAACTTTCAACAGGTGGTTGAATGACAAAGTGTCCAATTTCTTGGAAGAGAAATTTTCCCGTGAAACCATGCAGTTGTGTAGGGCTTCTGATGGGTGAATGCCACGTAGTGAAGAAGCAGTAGTTTCCTATCCAGCTATTTTGGTATGAAGTCTTCTTTGGTGATGCTTAAGAAAAGGCCCGCAGCCACTAGGGGTGGGACATGTGGGAATGTGCCCGGCCCCCTCCATCCAATAAAAAATGTCTTGCATTGAAGGCTTAAAAATATTTCACCAAAAACACCACAACTAAACCTTCGAGTTCAAAATGAATTCTCTCAGGCTGGAAAATTGCGCACAATTTTGCATCTAGGTTAAAAATTTTCAAGGGATAAGAGGACACGCCAGCTTGGCGTTAATACCCCTTCATTGGGACGTTGCCAAGTTCCCGCAAGGGAGGATCAAATGAAAACAAACAAACAAACAGACACTTCATTGCCATAGATCCCTCTCTAGGCCGGTGAAACTTCTGTATGGGTGTGCCTCAAAAAGGGTTAATCGGCATTCAGACGTAGTTAAAACCCCCCAATCCACTATCTTTGGGACAGCTTCAGTTTGAACATTGCTCAAGTTACTTTTGAAGTCCCTTGTGATCCCCCGTTTTGATTGGCTCAAACTGGGAGGGGGGGGGGTGATTTCCCTTGAAGGCTCTTCTGCTTTGGGGAATATGCCTTTTCGGACAAATTATTGAATACTGAAACCTTCTACAGTGATATCCTAATCGAGCATTTTATTGACTGAGTGGAAAAGAGGTACTTTCAGGTTCAATTGATAGAGAGAAATGTAAGCTCTTTTGTTTGATTTTTCCTACTTTAACTTTACACCACAACTGGTTTTCACACCTTTTGGTGGTACCCTCAGCCACGATGTAGGGTAGGTGAGGGGTGATGCTTAATGTTTTATTCAGTCGAGGAAAGGAAGCTACAACTATCCATTATACCCATTGTACCCATACATGTCAGAAATCTCGTTTACTGAGTTTTAATGTGCAAAACACATTGAGGAGAGGCATACCTATCATTACAGTCTCCGTTAGGATAAAAGACTGTGTCTTAGTTGTTTAAGACTTGTATCTTCAATGAACAGAGCCTCGGGTAACCAGTATGTCGGTTACCATTTGGATTTGAGAGGCACAAGTTATTTAGACCCTCTCTCCGAGAGTATGGCTATACAAATATTCTCGAACATGCACCACCACTATACAGTTGGAAAGATTTGTCATTCGCTTCTTTACATGTAACTGTGTAAAGGAGTCTGGCTTGTAACTTGTCTTACAGACCAGATTTGCTGACAGTGGACCAAGCTCCCTGAAGGGTGACCGGTGGGGGGTCAAGAATACGAAACCTCAGAGGCGGTGAGTCGCCAAAGGATAAGAAAAATCATGTTTTCGGCGAGAAATTAGGGTTCTTTTAGCCTGGAATATCTGGTTTCTTTCATTGAAAAAAACTCCCCTTCCTATCAGAAAAATCAATCATCGATGGACTACATATTTTATCATACAGATAACAGCTTTCCAAAAAAAAACCAGAAAATCCCCGACGGCATACGTACATTTCTCGTTCCCTCCTCTGGTGCAAACCCTGCGGCAATGTGGCAGCAGTTTCATTTTACCCACACACGAATACATTCATTAATAGTCCTCAGCGTCCTTTTCTGCATCACTGAAATGTATGTTGGCATTATCTCTTATTGCATGATGGCGAAACAACTATACTGTACTCCCCTAGAAGACTCAGCAGGTCAAAAACATAGAAGAAGAGATATGAAGCAAACAGGTTATTAATTTTGTGTATTTTTGTTTTCTACGGAGCTTTTAAGGTGCCATAAAGGGATGAGGTGAAGTTTTGAAAAATTCTTGCATCGTAATCGAATAATAATTATCATTTTGTTCAGGTGAAATACTGACAGCCGAAATATTCGCCCTTGAGTACGGTTCTACCCATGCATGACCTAGTTGAGGCCCTTATCCAAAACAGATTTTACAAAGGATTTTCCTAGAAAACATAGTTACTTTAACAGGTGGGGAAGGTACAAATCAAAATTATGTTTAATTTTTATTTCAAGTACCATTGCAGCATTCATCCGATTTTAATTTCCTCCTCCAAACTGTGTGAAAATGATACCTTTACAAAAGCTAATGAATATATTTTAACCATGATGGAGGAAGAAGGTTTTGTCTTGTAATTTAAGGCCCGTTCAATCGGAAAAGGTACATTACAGTTATATGAAAACTGATAGCTAGAAATGATGGCATGGGAAGGGGTATAGGGCAAGGGGAGCACGCGATTTTGTTTGCAACCAAAGCAACAAGATGTCTAAAACCAATTGGTAAAATCTGAACACTCGCATGGAGCTTTAATCTAATATGGCCTCCGCGACTGGTTCGCACCGAAAACGTTGCCCTCCTCCCCCAGTTTTTGGCAATTTCCTTTGTCGGGGGGTTCGATTTATTGCCCCCCTCCCCGTCGTACACCCAATTGCTACCAGGTTTTCGGGAAAACCCTAGCGCCACTCCTTTGTTCAGGAAAACCATGGTGCGTTCTTTAACTGCTTGGGAAACAGCCTATTTTTTTATTTGTCTGAAACAATTGTGAGGATTGCGCCACAAGAAGTGTGCATAAATTATAATTGATGATACATGGTTCAACCCTTCATGCGAGGCTTAGTCAGGGATGGTGTCAGACTTTCCCCCATATTAAAAAAGCTTGCTTCCAGGTGGTGACATGCATAACACTGTAAACACAAATTAGTCTAACAGTGCCTGAATCGACATATGGCGTTAGTCAAAAGTATTGACTAATATTTGATTAATATTTGACCCAGTTGAATTTTGTCTCCAACAAATATTACGCCTCTTCGACAAAGTTTTGACTGAGTGATAGTCTTTAGTCCATTACTAAGCAGTAAGTGACAAATTAGTCAAATAGTAGTGACTAACGTGGTTCGTCAGTTCAGACACAACTTGACTAATTTGTGTTTACAGTGAACCTGAAGCCATAAAAAATGTGCAACCAAATGTTTACATCAGTGAGAGTCATTTAGATACTTCTTAATAAGCTTGGTCGAACATCGGCGTGCGGGGCTACAGTTGACAGAAATTAAATTTTTACTTTTGGGTGACGCTAACATGTCAACGAGGGACTCAGTGCTTATTTGAAACCTGGCCTAGACAGTCTACAGGTGTGCATTCATGCAGCACTTTGACCCGGACTATGGTCTTAATCTAAAAAAGAAAATCTCACTCCAAAGGAGCAGATATTCACTGCAAGAAGAGTGAAAAAAATCCACACTCATTTTTGGAGTGAATTTCACTCGTCTTGGAGTAAACTTCATTTTCCGTTGGAATGAACTAACGCTCTGATGTAGTGAATCCACACTTTTTACTCTATTAGAGGGTGACTTGGTTCACTCTCACTCTCTTGTTCGGGGTGCAGGTAGTTAAAAAGTTGGAGCTTGTTACGAAGTTCTGAAACACTCAATTATCGGAATGTATTTTCAGACATTACCGATGGTTGGTCTATTGGTTGTGTTAATAACACAAGTAGAAACCTATCTTGCTGAAGTATATACGATGTTGATCATCACTGAATACCAAAATTTATATTTAAGAACTTGTTGAACTATACTGAACATGCTTTAGGACGCTTTAAGAACGACTGAAACATTTTCTTCTTTTCCTTGTCGAGATTCTTGACCGACTTTAGCACTACTTTTTTCTATTTGTCCGTTTGAAAATAGTCGTTTGAACTAATCCGCGTCTACCTACACAAGAAAAAGAATAACAGCCATAGGCGTTCGAGGCGGGGTGCAGGGGCGCACCCGCCCTCCCAATTCGAGCAAAAACGGTTGGTCAATTTGGACAAAACATGATAAAGGGGCCATTATTCGGGCGAACTTTGCTTACGCCCTCCCTACAAAAATTATCCCGGTACGCATATGGTTACAGCTGCGTTGAATTCTGTTTTAAGCCAACACATGATAGGGAGATGAGACCAGACCCTTAACAAAGTAAAGAAATGTGAGGACTCAAGTTCTGTGCTCCCTCCTGTCAAATTCGTGTAAAGCTATCTTTCAATTGCTCAGGCTTTTAAACATTATAACGTTTTCGGTTTAGTTCCACCCCAACATTTTTAATCGACGTGGAATGCTCAAAGGACCCCGTTTAAAATATTACTGCCTCCCCTCCCCAGCTCATCGTGGTAGTGGCAATATAAACACACTATAATGATGTATTTGCAAGTGGAAATTTGTTGATTTTTTTCTCTAACCGAAATATAAGCTGAAATATCAAACATATTAACATTTAAATATCGTTCTTGAAAAATGCTTAAATATAAATACACTTGATATATAGTTCTCCTAATCTACTTAATTAATGTATTTAAAAATATCTGGATCATAGACCTATATAACTTCACAAGACAGGCCAATTATTAGTCTAGACATTAGGACTATTACATATGACACCTTAAAAGCTCCGTAGTCTACTGCGCATGCTTGTGGCACCAAAAAGCTACCTACTGCTGGCAATTCGCTAGTCAAAAAGTACTTAAAGTCTTTATTCATGAACGCAAGTGCAGCTGTAAGGAAGCTTATTTGGTGCATATTAATATCAGCGTGTATTCTGCAAGTTCACGAAAATATCGTTCTCACTAGATAGTGTACGGCTAATATCGAAACTATTTTGGGTCACTGCTTAAAGTAATTTTAAGCACTCAAAGTGGTAGTCCATATCGATGAAGATGGGAGAGTCCTTGAAAAGTATTCAGGGTTGGTACGGTGAGGTTTGATATAGGCAATAAGTCAATTACATATAGTGCTGCATGACAAAAATTAGTTTGGGCAGGATTATATGCACCGAAATCGAAATGTTCAAGCTTTCTTATGGTCACCCAAGTCCTGGCAGGTCTTTGGAACTAAAGTTTTATAAATATTTTTAATGCTTCTGCGACTTAAACAGTTGAAAGAGGCACATGCGCTACATACTCAAAAGCAAAGTTAAAGAACTGATGGAGGGGGTTGGGAAGGGGGATTGGAGGCTATGATTGAAGGAAAATTGATTCTGTCCCTTGGTGACCCCACTGAATAATCCTGACGTAATTTCAAACGTGCTAGTTAATTGTCATTTCAAGCAGTTTAAGGTTTTGTATTATTTAATCCGCTACCGAGCAGGAAAGTGGCTTAGTTCCAAACTCGTTTTGCAAATCGGCAATTTCTGGGAAGTGGGAGGCTATATGAAAGCGAGCGCCGGAGGTCTTCTCAGGGGTCCGGAGGATCCCCCAAAATGTTGAAATTTAAACTTGTGAATTTAAATTTAAAAAAAATGTAAGCTTGTGAATAGATCAACAGCCGTTACTTTGAGCTTTTTTGCATAACATGCTCACTTTTACAACTTCAAAAAGAGCAAATTAGCCTTCAAAGTAATTAGAAAAATACCCCATATTTAATGTACCACTAGCAATTTTGGGTGAAAAGTTTTAGTATATTTATACACCTGTCCACTCGTGTCTTCCCGTACGATCTGGCAATTGAAATCATCTCAGGACATGTTTGCAAGTGTCGCCCGAATCTTCTACCATTTCCGGCAAAGCCTTGTTAACCAAGACTATAAGTGAGGCTGAGGAATAACTGTTTTATAAGCTGACGGAATGAGTCGCGATTTGTAATTGTTTTGATCTTTAATGAAAATTTTACTTTGGCTATAATAAGTTATGTTCAAATTTTTGAAACGATTGGGGCACTCATACACTCTAAAAACGTCTGGTTCAAATTGAACCGGAATAGGGTCAAATGGGTCAGTGAGTCACAACTGGACAAAAGGCCGCGGCCCGCTCTACTTGAACCAGTTGGTTGGAAACTTTACTGTAAAACTTAATGTAACTAACTACAGATAAAAACGATGGGAATAGCTAAAAAACAACTATTAAGAACCTTTCTCTGCTTTAATATGATGTACATTCAAGCGGTATATCACTTGAAACTTCCACGGGTTTTAACTAAGAAAAGGGTCAGGACTTCTCAGTTTTGTCTTATCTGAAGCCGGCTTTGCCAAATCCCACGCCCCACGGTCTGGGACCAGTAAGAAGTTACTTGCACTAGTACACTGTTCAATGTCGTACAGCCCACCGGGCAAGTATGACGAAGGGAAGTCTCCAACAAAGACATATTAGAAGTAGAATAATAGATATGCATGCGGACAAGGAGACTAAAAGAACAGCTAGCCTGATGGACAACTAACGCAAAAAGAATTTGCGGAAGCCTGTCTGAAACTAAATAATCTGTTTCCCTTTCACTCATCTTCTTTTCTCTTTCTCTCCGTTTCTCCCTCTCTTCTCTCCATATGAATTTTCACTTTTACTGCGACTTGGTGGATTGAACTGATTTTCCAGGTCGAACCTGTCGGAGGGGAGCACTTTGCCTACCTACCCCCTTCCCCCGGCAGATTCGCTACGGGCTCTCGGACAAAACTGTAAACTTGACCGAAAACTTTTTGGGCCGATGAGCACTGTTTAACCAGTTAACAAAATTTTCCCGAACAGTGAAATTCCTGTTAAACAGTGCGCATTAACTGAACATTTTCGCCTTATTGAACAATATTTGAAAATTAGCTCTTGTATCGGAGAAACGTTGGAATTTAATGAAAGAAGATGTTTTCAAGTCTTTTTTGTAAGGTGATATTGAAAAATTTGGCCCGGGGTTTTTATAAAGTCAAAGTCTCCCTGTCAAGAGCAAAATTAAGAATAATGTGGGGGGATTGACAGGAGTTGGCTTGGAATTTTTTATTGTACGGAGTATCCATCAAAATTGGCATATTCCGGATAGTCTTTTGCCATTTATAACAAATATTTGAAAAATCTGATATATTTGAGACAAGTTGTTGTTTTATGACAGTTTTTGCAATAGAATTTTTACTTTGATAGAGAGCACAGCCACTTGCTATGTGATAGAAAATGCAGATTCCATCATGCTTAATGTTGACCCCTAAACGAAGAATGATTGGTAAGCATTCAATGTTCTGCCAACGGCTATGAAATCTGTTTGACCAAAATACAATCAAAGGGGAGTGTCACTATCGTTTGGTGCGGAGCGTACAGAAAATTTTGAAAAATTGAGCCCACATACACCTGGAAATAGCATTTCACATGCTTATAACTAGAAATGAATCAGTCTTTGTTTAGAGTTTGTCTTTGCAATTTGAGTATCTTTTCATTCAAAAATAAAAACAACTTGCTAAGTGATCAGAAAATTACAAGATAAAATGTTTGTACCACTACCATTAGATACAATGGTATCTTTTTTCTTAATTTTCACTGTAATACGGAAAATTTAGTAAGAATACTCATATTGCGACTCTCCGTCTTATTCAATTGTAAGATCTACTGAATTGCTGGAATTTTTGAAACAGATGTGGATGCCCGAAGTCCATAAATTATTTTGCTTCCAAGGTCTTTACAAGGTGGGTTCAAATGAATATTCAGTTAGACTTGTAGAGAGACTCTCTCACAATACCTGCTTTCATTATATGTAATTGAAAATAGCCTGACCAATTTTCATGAACGTTGCTCGAATTTGGCTGTTGGGGAAGGACAGATGGAAAACCATTGGGCACTGCATCAGACCCACCTGTACGCATCCTCCTATTCGTGGGTGAAAACCCAGAACCCTTTTTTCGACTGCATAAAATATGAAGTAGAAGTAAGGAAAGACTTTAGCGTTAGCCGCCTGAATTTGTCACAAATCTTTGTAATCATTTAGTATTTTCAAAATTTTACTTGGAAAGAAACGTTTTATTGTTATTCTTCCGGTCAAGTTTTGAAAGAATTCAGATAAGTGGACATCTCGGGCATGGGGTTGCGAAGACTAAAAACCGGTACAAGTTGAGATTGCTGAGGAATTATTGTTTCTTTTAAGCCTTAGGCTCCCCAAAACGTCGCTTTATTGTATTATCTTCATTGTTTTCCATCAAAATGTTATAGTCTGAGACAGTATACTTTTTTCTTATTTGAACCGCAAATGTACGTCTGAAAGAATTTTGATCGACCTTTTTGGGCATTGTGTTGACTCTGGAGTAAAACTTACGAAAAACAGTTTTTTCCTTGGCCTACCCGACTGTGTAGCTAAGTCATTGCAATCTTGCTGAGTTTTTATGAAAATAATTTATGAAAATATGTTTTCCTCCTTTTTCGGGCGCATCTATTTTACGTCCACCGCAATCCCTCCCCGTCTTGTTCGACTTAGTATATTGAAAGAATTGTATGCAGGAATTTTAAAGAAATGAATTTATTTTCAGAAGAGAACTGAAAAGTTGGAGTCGTCAGTATTAAAGATCGACCTGTCCAAAATCAATGCTGAAGTCGGGTTGAGGTTTTTCGGTTAAAACGGGAAATGTTTTGACTTTCTTTCCGGAATGCTTGAAAATCTGGAACGTATATTGAAAACAAGGGGAATTTTGTAAGGAATATTGGGAATTTTGAGAGCTCCCATGGCGAACACGGGCTTCTCTACCGTAAACAAAATCTAAAGATCGTCGGGGGGGGGGCAGGCTTCCCTGACGGGGGCAGTGGCGTAGCTACTGGGGGGGGGGAGAGGGGGAAGTTGCCCCCCCCCGGAAAAACTTTTGGGGAAATTTGATGAATCTTCTTATTATTACAAAAATTTCTCAAAATTTTTGTTAGAATAAGAAATTGTGAGACATTTCTCATACATAATTCGTATTTTCATGCACCAACCGGCCCAATTCGCGTTCACAGAAATGTCCTCGCCGCGTAGCAGATTGAATTTTCTCTTGTGCTTGTATACGCACGGGGGTTATGATCAGTGCATTTCAGTGCACAGGAAGCTGTTATTCAGGTGATACTTTGGGAATTCAGTCAAAGGATGTGAAAACTGAGAAGTCACTGTCGTAGACCCCGAGGTTGTTATGTTCTTCTACAAGCTAGCAGTAGCTGTACGATATTACTCTGTGTACATAACGATAGATGGGGCTGAAACAATCCATGGCCAACGATAAACTTAAAGTTAATCTAGAAATTAGAATTAGCGGGATCCGTTGGCACACTTAGATTTTTTTCCTTAGCCTCATCCTTGGAGGCTGACAAGCTAGTTCGGGAAAATAGCTTTCTGCTCACTTTGAGTGTAACAATAAATGGACAATGAGTACCTTGTAGCCTACTACACTAACAGACTCCTTTTCTAACAGGATATCCTGTGTGATCGAGCCACTATTAGACCTCCTTAGCGGCGTGAGACCATTGGACCACCCCCCCTCACAGATGCCATTTTTTCTTTGTTCTTAAAAATACGTAGTCTAACTTTACTCACACAGATTTTACTTCAAAAGATAGCATATGTGGCACCAGATTGCTTATAAGGACACCCAATTTTCAGAAATTTTGAAAGGGGAAGGATTGTCCCAGCAAGGTCTTTCAGTGATGCCAACTTTTTTTTAATTCCTACAAATAGACCTAGGCAATTCTGTCAAATTCCAATTTTTACTAAAAAAGGTAGACTCTGTTTCCCACTGGTGGCATCGGTAAAAATGACTACATATTTAGATTCTCTTTACAAGCATAAATACGCTATTTTGACCATCTGAGGGGTCTGATTTTTCGAAATTTTCTTTGCGCTCCGCGCCAACCAATGGTGGCGCTTCGCTCGGTCTTATGGGCAAAATTACATTTCTGGGGTAAAATTAGCTCTTAACTCTCTGATCACTGAGCCGTTTGCGAACATATTTTGAAGTGAGCATTTTATCTCAAACGACAAAAGAAGAAAGCGACTGGCTAGATTCTTCGTATTGGCCTGGAAAATGCTATTTCCGGCCATCTAAGGGGTCTGATTTTTCCAAATTTTCTCTACGCTCCGCGCTAACCAAAGGTGGTGCTCCGCTTAGATAATCTTTATGACAAAATAACATTTTGTGGCCAAGAAAAAGCGCACATACCGATCAATGCGCTCTTATTTTGACTCCTAAAAGTGTGCAAATTTTATGACAAGTTTTTCTTCGTAAGGTGTCAAAGTCGAAAATCTTGCACCATTTTGCATGTCGGCTTCTTGAAAACGTCAAAAAATTTCCGGACACCCCTCCCCTTAGACCATACTGCATGCCCCTCCCCCTTCAGAGAAATGCTGCGTACGCCACTGCGTTAGTACATACAAATAAACCAGATATTGTTTACCAAAATAATATACTTTGTTATTTCCGATAGCTCTATGTTTTACTTTAAGATTAAAATGCAGGTAATATTACAAAATGACATGGTAATGTTGTTATACTTGTAAGTTTGCATGTTTTATATGAAATACATACACATTGACCGGGAAAAGTTTTGGGGAAATTTCATACCTTTGCCCCCCCCCCCCCCTGGAAAAAATCCTAGCTACGCCACTGGACGGGGGCATGGCCCCGGACCCTCCCCGCTTGGCGCCACCCTTGCAACAAGATCGAGTACATGTCCAAGTCCAAGCCCGAAGCCAGTGTTCTCAAGTCCACATTTTGAGTTTTGCGCTTTTGGCTGGATTAGAAAATTAAAAAATGTGACGAAAAATTTGGTGGACTTGATGCACTCGACCGCGAATCCAAGCTTAAGTCCAAGTCCAAGTCCAAACAGCCCGAGTCCAAGTCCAGAGATCCGAGTCCTAGTCTGAGTCCGAGTCGAAAAAGGGACTTCAGTCCGGACTCGAGTCCTCCACCCCTGTTAACATAGTGTAACAGTGAGATGAGGGAAGTTTCAGTGAGAAAACAGGGATGGAGATGCACAAGAGCAAAACTTCCAGAAAGCAAAATGAAGAGTGGTATAGCTGATCATTGGGCATACGAAAGAAAATTTGATGAGTCCTTCAGCAAACTCAGTTGCATTTCTGTGTAGGCGATTCTCAGCGCTGAAGGGTTAAAATAAAAAGTAGACTTCTTGGTCGTGAAAAGGGGACACAGAACCTCTACAGCTGTTGAGCCTGATCCTTCTCCCTCCGTAGCTCAATCTCTTTTTTCGACATATTCCAAGTCCTAACACGTTCCGAACCCTTATGTGCACTGCACCTTGCAATGCTTGCGCACATACCACATTTCCACAATCAGCCTACTAGACACATTAACACTTACACAGTACAAATGAAAGGTTGATCATCTCCAGAGAGGGCCGTTAAAATATTTCTGATTGCCACAACTTTGACCTTTACGGTCAATATTCCAGAATACAATGTGTGACAGCACTACCTCACAAATTTGACAAAAAGTTGATTGACCTTTTTACCAGTTCGTTATGGCACATTTTCTTTTATTATTACTTTTTATGACAATTTGAAATGTTCAAAGTTTTAGTAAGGTTTGGAAAGGTAGTTTTTCTACCTTTTCTCTTCGTGTGAGAGAAAGTATTCATAATCGGACTTCATATTTCAATACAATATCATGGCAAAAGTCTCGATGATCAAGAATTCCACTTTGATTTAAGGAAGCGCATCTTTCAACAATCGCTAAGAATCAAATCCCACTTGAGGCCCACACAGGATTGCGACTATAGCTGCAGAAAAGTTGGAAATCAGAGCTTTTTCGCCCCAGACGGGCTTGTGTAATATAGAAATTAAAAGTACCGTATGCATTCCATAAATTTTAAAAGAAAGATCCAATGTAGGTGCTCCAGTCTTGGAGAAAATGACATGACTACATAATTTTGCATGCTTGGCGGCATGGGTTGCAGTGACCGTTACTTACTATATACGAATATAATGGTATTTTCTCTAGCCGTTCAAAATCTTTTTCTCAGTATAGACGAGGGGAAAAATTCAACTCGCAACTTTCCGATGACTTCTACCAGGGTGGAAGAATTAAGAGGAAGGCAAAGACCAGTAATACATGTAATCCTTTGAATATGGTGTGTGCTCATTATTTAGTCCCAAATCAAGCGACACGTTTTTTCAGTCATGTTTCTGGTTTCACATGGTACCATTTGTGTTGGCCGAATAATGATGTATGAACAAAAACAAAACTATAAATTTCCCAAATCTCAGCGAAAACAAGAAACTTGAAGACTGAAAGATGCTTGAATGCTGATAAATAGACTGTTGTTAAGAATAAACCCATTCATTTGCAGAATGAAAGCATTTAAATAAGCCTACATATTTTCCCAAAATACGTCCAATTAACTCTTAAGAACTTGTTCAGTCTTTTCTTCTCATAAAACCCATAGCTAGTGACCTGTGTGTGTGTTTTTCTTCTTTTTTTCAATGTAGGTCGGGGGAGGGCATGACAAACTGCCACCCCCCCCCCCCCTTAAACGTTTGTTTCTCTTTCCAAAGAGCCTTGCTGCAAAATAATGATGTAATATTTTCAACTTGACAGAGTAAGTCTTCAAAGTTTAGGCTAGTATTGGTGGTTTCCATATGTAGTCTTCTATATTTTTATACGTTAGTGTTATACCTTTGCATTAGTACAACACCCCACCGAGGCTATACGTGCGTGCAACCACGACATGCTGACAAGTACTTCTCCAAATCCTTGTATCTGGCCAATTATGCCCTTCCACAGCATACCGCGGTTTCGAATTTCTGTCATTTACGGTGAACGCAACCCCAATCTGTAGCAGGAATTTAGGTCCCCACGGGTATTATTTTCCTCTACCTTTCATATTACATTTACTCTGCACAACTAGGTTTGGAAAGCGGAAGCGGCGCCAGAAAGTCACGATTGGGGGGGGGGGGGAGGAATTAAAGGCAAAGAAAAATGTTGGGGGCAATTTGGGCAAATGTTTTCGAACACAGCGCGAGACCGAGCCCAACTTAGCCCCAGCTCCTGCGGATGGGGGTCCAAAGCAAAGTCCTGGAAGTTCTGCGGTTTTAGCATTTCTCTGGAATGATGAAAATTTACGTTTCTGGAGAGGTATATTACTCATTTCATCGGTTAACCTACTGTAACTCCTAACTCATCTAACTTGATGGCGGGGTGGGGGAGCAAAAAACTGCGGGACTGATCCCCTCTCTCCATCGTCCCGTAGCGGAGCTACTGTGTAAAGGGTTTCTGTTGCCCCCGGTCTCAGTCTATGACCGTGCCTCGGTTCACTTCGAAGTTCCCTAGCTCCACTGCTATAGCCTACAGGTTGCACTCGGTAAGTTAAATGCTTTCTATTACACCCATGCATTTATTTATCGCTGGGAAAGACAACTCGGAAAGAAAGTGACTGCCCTGACCTGTAACCTGTTATTGACTAATGGGAACCCTTCACCGGAGTGTGCCCCTGTGCGACCTTTTCTACCAGGCTTTACTAAGAGCTGCCAGTAATATTGATTTTCCCGCCAGTTCAGAGGAAACAAATGAAACACTAGATTATTGTCACTGGATGGATAACTCTTGATTCTGAAGGCGGACTATAGATATAAAACGAATCCTGCCAGCAAAATTGGAAGTATCTTTAAGAACTCAGACCGAAGAATCAAGAGCCAGCCTTGTGAGACAACAGAGTAAGTTGTACTAAGTTCCTGAGTATTTACAATTGTTGTCTGCCTGGTAAACAAATGTTTATGTTCACCACAGTGTGAATAAATTTACCACTCTTTGCACCTTTAGGCCTACAGGTTGAGTCAGGGATCAGAACGAATGTGATAGAAGACTGGCCATGCGTAGAACCTACGAGTGTTTAGTTTAAATAATCAATGTGTATACTTGTAAATACTTGTAAATATTATATTTATTTCTTAAAATTCTGCAAATACTTGTTTGCTTATATGTATTTGAAGGTTGAAAAAAAGCGTTCCTTCAAAAAAAAAAAAAACCCCAAACCCCAAAACCTCCGAATCAGAATACGGACATTCCATTTATTTGATGCACGCTCTAAGTGTGGGTTGAGATTCAAGGGTTAGAATGTGCATGATCGTGAATTTTTTTCACAAAATGTGTCTCCTTGACAAAATAGGTAAGAGTCATACAGGGTTTGGAGGAAGGACGATGCAAATGTCCGACAAGCTAGTAGTTGTTGACCTTTTTGAACAAATATTTAATGGAAATTCTTAGGTTCAAACTCCCCAGGGATGTTTGTGAAGTAAATCAATTGCCCTAAATATGTTTTTGTCTTCTATTCCATTACATGTGGGGCCAAACAGAAGGCAAGACATTGCACTTCCTGACATCTCCTGTAACGTCATTGAGTAAAATTTATAGATACGATTTGGTGTGAGGAATTGCGCACATTTGAAGTAAAATAAATGCACTGATACAGTTTTTCTGAGAAAACAAAAGGCTTCCTCTTGGAATCAGGACTAGACCTTTTAGGAGGACGGAAATACACTCGAACCCATTAATTTTCCCTAGGAAGATATGTGTTCAAGTTCAAGTTAAATTTATCTTCTATGGCTCCGTCCCCAATATGGGGTACAAGAGACTGAGAAAATATATAACAATCAAGGTGAACACAATAATTTTTTAGGAAGAAAAAGAAAGGAAAAAGAAAGAAAAAAGAAGTGAAAAAAGTGAAAAAAGAAAAAGGGTGAAAGAGAAAGCAACGCTCATACTGATACAGTACAGATGATAAATCAAGAAACTCAAGAGAATGTACGGTAATGAAGATAATAATTATAATAAAATAATAATATCAAAAGCAAAGGTAAATATAAATTTAAAAAAAGATAAATAAATTGATAAAAAAATTAATGAAAAAATAATATTGGTAACAATAATGGTAACAATACGGGTCGGGGATTAAGGCTAATTATCGTTGAAGGATTTCTCCAAAGAATAAACTGATCTTTAGTAAAGTCTTACTTGTCTGAAATGTGTGTGTGTGCATGTGGGGCTACTTTAGTCCCATTTGGACACACCTTTCACGGGCTTTTATTGTGCTACCATTTATAATGTGACAGTTTAAAAGCATCCCGTAACTGAGGATCCCTTAGGCCTACGCCTTTTTTAAACTCAAATTCGAATCTCGTTCATGTAATTTAGGTCTTAGCCAACCTACATTTAGTAGTAGCCTAATCGGGCTAAACCCGATTTGGGTGAGGTGGGTTTACAGACTGAGACTATTTCGGGAAGTTAATCTTGTTTCGAACTAAGCACTGATCGGGCAATTAGAGTGCTCCATCACAAATCAAATACCTATTTTTTAGTTAGCACATTTATGTTGTAACAACTTTGACATGGGGTATATACCCTCAGTGCACACTCATTCAGTTGCTGTGGTTTTCCATTAAACATGCACTCTGAACTTGAATACTGTAACTAGGCACAGTGTATTTACTGCTCCGAGGTCACACTTAGACATGATCACCTGTTTGTCAACGGTTAGATTCATAATTATCATGTCATTGCTCTCCATGAGGAGCTTAAATTAAAGCTAAGTTGACAAGGACTCTCGAAGGGACCATTTGGAATCACATTTCTGTTCTTTTGGTGTCACGACCTTTCATCAATCACATACAGTTGTAATAAATCACCTGTTCTGCGCTTAGAGATCTGTGTAAGAACTGTAAAATTTCTGGTGGATATCTGTTCTTTTTGCGAGCTCATGAATATTCTGCTTTTCAACAGATTCTGTTCTTTTCCTGATCTTTTTGTTCCAACAAACAGGTTTTTTACAGATTTTTTCAAGGAACAACAGAAAAAGATCAGAAAGTGCTGCAAATCTGTTCTTTTGCTTGTTACTAGTGATACATGAGTGAGGACTAAAAGTCATTGGCATGATTAAGTATATGTCTCCTAATAGGCCCATTGTGACATACAAATCACCCCATTGTGTTAACTTTGCAGCTAGATGATGTGCACATGCAGAAGAGCACAAATCATAGCTTATGAAGATGTTTAATTATTGACTGAAGCCATGAAAATTGTAATCCTTAGTAGACTGTGTAGGGCTAATAGTGTATAGAACATAGAACAGGGATGTGTAGCTTCACATACCAAAAAATATTTGAAACAATTCAAGTCACCAAAGTATGCCAGCTTATACTGAAGAAATACCAAACAATTTTCACAAGTAGCTACAACACTGTTGTATACCAACACAGCAGCATTGCCCAATTATTCCAACTCTATGTACTATTGAACATTACAAATGAACATCCAATTTTTTCCTTGACAACAGTCCATGATCTCCTGAAGGGCTGTGGTAGCTGCAATTTCATCAGGAATTAGAAGGAATAGAAACCCAAGAGGAAATCCACAAGGAAACTCAAGAGAAATCTCAAGTGAAATCTCAGGAGAGTGAAGGTGAGCTTTCGTGGAGTATGAATTTGTTCCAAAGGGTGTCACAGTAAGCTTAAAATCTCACCAGATTTAAAGAACTACCCACTTTAATACAAAAGTTGCTGGCCAATTCAATGATTTTGTTCATTATATATTTTAAGTTCTGGGCCGTTACTTCTTGATTTTTTTTTTTTTTGCCTTCCTTGCCACTCCTATCAACAGAGCAAACTGTAGTCCTGGCTGTGGGCTGCAGCTTTTAACTAGACTCTTTCTACAGAGTGTGAAGTGTCATCAGTATTCTACACATAGCAAATGACATCCAGCTCATTGACTGAATAATAGCCCATTTAAAAATAGAACCTTGCTTTGTTGGCCTGAGGTTGTTTTAATTTTCAGCAATGAGCTCAATAATAGAATCAAAACTTTTATTGCTTCTATTATTTGTTGAAGATTGACTTTAGTCTGTTGAAAAAAGTGGTCCTTTCAACATCAATATATCACTGTGTAGAGAATTTACCATTGACAATTGACCATTGTTTATCTTGAGTAGATTAATTTGAAAACAATTTTCATTTTTATGTTTTCTTCCCTTAAAATTCAACCAATAGAGTCATTCTTTTCAAGAATCCTCAGTGCTCACTTCCTCTTAGAACATTGCCCACCTTGAAGGCTTTTAGTGAAATGAAAAGAAAACCTTATCTATCCACATTACTGGTGCCATCAGGAAAACCTGTTTTGTATTATGAATGGGTATTTTTATAATGTTGAATAACACCAAAATGTCAGCATTCTTTTTACAGCATAGGATGAAAGAGTGATACTAAAAGGTTTGCCCATAACCTAAAAAATTTATCCCATTTTCACATTGAGATGAGCATTTGCATATATTATTTGTAGCATATTCAGTTAATAATTTGTATCTTTACAAGCTGCTTAGACATATGACTTGCCCCTTTGTGTCAATATTCATACTTGTTAACAGTGTGTGTGTGTGGTTTAGTGAATTGTATTGATTGATTATAAAACCCATAATGACAAAGAATTTGAATATCCCCATAATGTTAAAAACAGGACATACATGAGGACTAAAAGTCATTGGCATGATTAAGTATATGTCTCCTAATAGGCCCATTGTGACATACAAATCACCCCATTGTGTTAACTTTGCAGCTAGATGATGTGCACATGCAGGAGAGCCCAAATCATAGCTTATGAAGATATTTAATTATTGACTGAAGCCATGAAAATTATAATCCTTAGTAGACTGTGTAAGGCTAATAGTGTACAGAACACAGAACAGGGATGTGTAGCTTCACATACCAAAAAATATTTGAAACAATTCAAGTCACCAAAGTATGCCAGCTTATACTGAAGAAATACCAAACAATTTTCACAAGTAGCTACGACACTGTTGTATACCAACACAGCAGCATTGCCCAATTATTCCCACTCTATGTACTATTGAACTTACAAATGAACATCCAATTTTTTCCTTATAGAAATGACAACAGTCCATGATCTCCTGAAGGACTGTGGTAGCTGCAACTTCATCAGGAATTAGAAGGAATAGAAACCCAAGAGGAAATCCACAAGAAAACTCAAGAGAAATCTCAAGAGAGTGAAGGTGAGCTTTCGTGGAGTATGAATTTGTTCCAAAGGGTGTCACAGTAAGCTTAAAATCACACCAGATTTGAAGAAATTCCCACTTTAATAAAAAAGTTGCTGGCCAATTCAATGATTTTGTTCATTATATATTTTAAGTTCTGGGCCGTTACTTCTTGATTTTTTTTTTTTATGCCTTCCTTGCCACTCCTATCAACAGAGCAAACTGTAGTCCTGGCTGTGGGCTGCAGCTTTTAACTAGACTCTTTCTACAGAGTGTGAAGTCTCATCAGTATTCTACACATAGCAAATGACATCCAGCTCATTGACTGAATTATAGCCCATTTAAAAATAGAACCTTGCTTTGTTGGCCTGAGGTTGTTTTAATTCTCAGCAATGAGCTCAATAATAGAATCAAAACTTTCATTGCTTCTATTATTTGTTGAAGATTGACTTTAGTCTGTTGAAAAAAGTGGTCCTTTCAACATCAATATATCACTGTGTAGAGAATTGACCATTGACAATTGACCATTGATTATCTTGAGTAGATTAATATGAATACAATTTTAATTTTAATGTTTTCTTCCCTTAAAATTCAACCAATAGAGTCATTCTTTTCAAAATCCTGAGTGCTCACTTCCTCCTTAGAACATTGCCCACCTTGAAGGCTTTTAGTGATATGAAAAGGAAACCTTATCTATCCACATTACTGGTGCCATCAGGAAAACTTGTTTTGTATTATGAATGGGTATTCTTATAACGTTGAATAACACCAAAATGTCAGCATTCTTTTTACAGCATAGGATGAAATGGTGATACTAAAAAGGTTTGCCCATTACCTAACAAATTTATCCCATTTTCACATTGAGATGAGCATTTGCATTTATTATTTGTAGCATATTCAGTTAATAATTTGTATCTTTATAAGCTGGGTCAGGGCTGCCACTCAAAATTTTCTCTTTCCCCTACCACGCACGCGCAGTTTCCCCTACAATTCCCCTACACACAATGAATGGATTTTTATACACAAGTCCGTAATATTTTATTTATTACATCACAATATTTTCTTAAAAGTGACATAGGCTGGTTTTCAAATGACTTAAACAAATTTCATGGAAAATTTGCTCTTTGAAAAATACAAAAGGGGGTAGCCAGGATGGAATTTTTAGGGGGGCCTAGGTAACAAGTGGGGGGCCTGGTACCTCCTCAGGGTCAGGCGTGGCAAGATATCTACGTGGAGCGCCACCATCAGTTGGCGCTGAGCATACAAGAAAATTTTGGGTTTCACAAACCCTCCAGATGGCTGGAAACAGCACTCCCCACATGTTTAAAGCTGGATGTACCCAGCTTTGAAATACGAATTTCATGTCAGCCACTTCTCAAATAATGAAAATAAAAAATCAGTCTATGAAAAATGGTAATACATACACATTTTAGGGACCCCAGAACTGGGCATTTCTGATCTGTGGCATGGGGGATGAGACTAAATGGGAACCGGTATCTCCCTTTTTCTTGGGAAAAATTGTAAACTTCAGGAGGATGTAGATCGCAAATGCGGCAATATTTGAACAGATTTCAGCTTTAATAGGAAAACCAAAAGTAGTTGTGTTCCCCTCTGAGAAACTTTCTTTGGGTTAGATTTCCTAGATGCAAAATGATGCTATGTTTGGCAAAACTTTGAACTGGTTATACTGTAGGCCTACGTTTTAGGATTTTCCTTTTTGGGAGCATGGAAAATTTCAAAATACTAATTTTTAGTCTTTATAAAGATTTTACAAGTGACATACATACTGCCAAAGAAACAATGTTTTCCGGTTTGAATTCATTGGTGTCTACATGCAAAATAGTGCAGTATTTATTCAGTCATTGGCAGATCGGTACGTTATACTGTATGTAGTCAAAATTAAAATACTACGAGTAAATCTCTCAAAATATTTAAACTGCAAAGCAGAAGTATGGATCATGTGGGAAAGACAAGAAATATGGACCTTGTGGACATGTTACAAATCTGCCCGGTGCCAGTGTGAACTAGTAAAAAGGGGACTTGTCGAAAAATCGTTCCACAGTGGCAATTGTCATGGGCAGGAGTGGGCATGACATAGGCCTTCTTGTTAAGGATGGAAGGGAAAAATTATTCGAAGGCAATACCTTATCCTTACGGCATATTTTGTGTATGAAAAAGTATAGGAATGGTCGTGTAGGAATGGTCTTTAGTGTATGATTGCCTTGTTTTCAGCAATTCAATGAGCCATCTGAAAGACAGAAAGGCTCTTAACCTAACAAAGTCACATTAGAGTTTGTTGTCGAGACATTTGTTTCATCTTCGAAGTGAAATGTAGTAAACGACACTGAGTGCAGATTATAATAGGTATCTAATTTACTGAAAGTAGGCATTTGGAAGTTATTTCTTGATTTCATACGTGCCCACAAAATGTTTTTGACGCACATTCATGCATTGTTTTCGTATTTGTTGCACATTTTATTTATTTACTGTTTTTTTTTGGGGGGGGAGGAAATACTTCAAAGTTTATTACCATTAAAATATTTATTTTTTCTCAATCGCTTTACCAGGACACAAATTAACTCAGTGGCTCCGGTGGCTACACAACTGAGTTTGTGTCACTTCAGACCGCCAGTTACACACTTTCCGCAATTAACGAAGATCAAATCTGCGCCATACCAGTTGACAAGGACAAAACAATCCCATGTGCTCTCCACATTTGTAGTAGCACTGAAGTTTTATGTATGAGGTAGTCTAGTGTAGTACTGTACTGTAGTCTTCTTTCCCCTAGGTCATTAAAAATCTCTGTTTGGGGGAGTTGATTCATTGGCAAGGTACTGCTCCAGAGTGATAGCTCTGATATTATGTACATTTTACACCATTTTACACTGAAGGATAAGTGTTGGTCATTACTACTGCACTTTAGTAGGATTTTCTTCTAATGAACATGACACTGTGTTGCTCTTGCCCACTGAAGTGTACTGTCAGGTACAGTAGCTTATATCCTTTGACTGTGACTTGGCATTAATTTAAATTCCCCTACTCCCCCCTACAAACCCTCTGTTTTCCCCGTAGGTGCCACCTACTCCCTACAATTTGCTAAAATTCCGCTACGGTAGGGGGTTCCCCCTACGCGTGGCAGCCTTGAGCTGGGTAGACATATGACTTGCCTCTTTGTGTCAAATTCATACTTGTTAACAGTGTGTGTGTGTGGTTTGGTGAATTGTATTGATTGATATAAGCCCCATAATGAAAAAGAATTTGAATAACCCCATAATGTTAAAAACAGGACATACATGAGGACTAAAGGTCATTTGCATGTTTAAGTATATGTCTCCTAATAGGCCCATTGTGACAAAAAAATCACCCCATTCTGTTAACTTTGCAGCTAGATGATGTGCACATGCAGGAGAGCACAAATCATAGCTTATGAAGATGTTTAATTATTGACCGGAGCCATGAAAATTATAACCCTTAGTATACTGTGTAGGGCTAATAGTGTATAGAACATCGAACAGGGATGTGTAGCTTCACATAAAAAAATATTTGAAACAATTCAAGTCGCCAAAGTATGCCAGCTTATACTGAAGAAATACCAAACAATTTTCACAAGTAGCTACGACACTGTTGTGTACCAACACAGTAGCATTGCCCAGTTATTCCCACTCTATGTACTATTGAACGTTACAAATGAACATCCAATTTTTTCCTTACAGAAATGACAACAGTCCATGATCTCCTGAAGGACTGTGGTAGCTGCAACTTCATCAGGAATTAGAAGGAATAGAAACCCAAGAGGAAATCCACAAGGAAACTCAAGAGAAATCTCAAGAGAGTGAAGGTGAGCTTTCGTGGAGTATGAATTTGTTCCAAAGGGTGTCACAGTAAGCTTAAAATCACACCAGATTTGAAGAAATTCCCACTTTAATTAAAAGTTGCTGGCCAATTGAATGATTTTGTTCATTATATATTTTAAGTTCTGGGCCATTACTTCTTGAAAAAACCTGTTTTTTGATTATTATGAATAGGTACCCTCATAACCTTGAATAATGCTAAAGTATCAGCATTCTTTTTAATGCATAGGATGAAATGGTGATACTTTAAAGATTTGTCTAAAACCTAACAAATTTATCCCATTTTCACATTGAGATGAGCATTTGCATATATTATTTGTAGCATATTCAGTTAATAATTTGTATCTTTACAAGCTGCGTAGACATATGACTTGCCTCTTTGTGTCAATATTCATACTTGTTAACAGTGTGTGTGTGTGGTTTGGTGAATTGTATTGATTGATATAAGCCCCATAATGAAAAAGAATTTGAATAACCCCATAATGTTAAAAACAGGACATACATGAGGACTAAAAGTCATGGCATGATTACGTATATGTCTCCTAATAGGCCCATTGTGACATACAAATCACCCCATTGTGTTAACTTTGCAGCTAGATGATGTGCACATGCAGGAGAGCACAAATCATAGCTTATGAAGATGTTTAATTATTGACTGAAGCCATGAAAATTATAATCCTTAGTAGACTGTGTAGGGCTAATAGTGTATAGAACATAGAACAGGGATGTGTAGCTTCACATACCAAAAAATATTTGAAACAATTCAAGTCGCCAAAGTATGCCAGCTTATACTGAAGAAATACCAAACAATTTTCACAAGTAGCTACGACACTGTTGTATACCAACACAGCAGCATTGCCCAATTATTCCCACTCTATGTACTATTGAACGTTACAAATGAACATCCAATATTTTCCTTACAGAAATGACAACAGTCCATGATCTCCTGAAGGACTGTGGTAGCTGCAACTTCATCAGGAATTAGAAGGAATAGAAACCCAAGAGGAAATCCACAAGGAAACTCAAGAGAAATCCCAATAGAGTGAAGGTGAGCTTTCGTGGAGTGTGAATTTGTTCCAAAGGGTGTCACAGTAAGCTTAAAATCACACCAGATTTGAAGAAATTCCCACTTTAATAAAAAGTTGCTGGCCAATTCAATGATTTTGTTCATTATATATTTTAAGTTCTGGGCCGTTACTTCTTGATTTTTTTTTTTATGCCTTCCTTGCCACTCCTATCAACAGAGCAAACTGTAGTCCTGGCTGTGGGCTGCAGCTTTTAACTAGACTTTTTCTACAGAGTGTGAAGTCTCATCAGTATTCTACACATAGCAAATGACATCCAGCTCATTGACTGAATAATAGCCCATTTAAAAATAGAACCTTGCTTTGTTGGCCTGAGGTTGTTTTAATTTTCAGCAATGAGCTCAATAATAGAATCAAAAAAAAGTGGCTACAGTGGCTACACAACTGAGTTTGTGTCACTTCAGACCGCCAGTTACACACTTTCCGCAATTAACGAAGATCAAATCTGCGCCATACCAGTTGACAAGGACAAAACAATCCCATGTGCTCTCCACATTTGTAGTAGCACTGAAGTTTTATGTATGAGGTAGTCTAGTGTAGTACTGTACTGTAGTCTTCTTTCCCCTAGGTCATTAAAAATCTCTGTTTGGGGGAGTTGATTCATTGGCAAGGTACTGCTCCAGAGTGATAGCTCTGATATTATGTACATTTTACACCATTTTACACTGAAGGATAAGTGTTGGTCATTACTACTGCACTTTAGTAGGATTTTCTTCTAATGAACATGACACTGTGTTGCTCTTGCCCACTGAAGTGTACTGTCAGGTACAGTAGCTTATATCCTTTGACTGTGACTTGGCATTAATTTAAATTCCCCTACTCCCCCCTACAAACCCTCTGTTTTCCCGTAGGTGCCACCTACTCCCTACAATTTGCTAAAATTCCGCTACGGTAGGGGTTCCCCTACGCGTGGCAGCCTTGAGCTGGGTAGACATATGACTTGCCTCTTTGTGTCAAATTCATTCTTGTTAACAGTGTGTGTGTGTGGTTTGGTGAATTGTATTGATTGATATAAGCCCCATAATGAAAAAGAATTTGAATAACCCCATAATGTTAAAAACAGGACATACATGAGGACTAAAAGTCATTTGCATGATTAAGTATATGTCTCCTAATAGGCCCATTGTGACAAAAAAATCACCCCATTCTGTTAACTTTGCAGCTAGATGATGTGCACATGCAGGAGAGCACAAATCATAGCTTATGAAGATGTTTAATTATTGACCGGAGCCATGAAAATTATAACCCTTAGTAGACTGTGTAGGGCTAATAGTGTATAGAACATCGAACAGGGATGTGTAGCTTCACATAAAAAAATATTTGAAACAATTCAAGTCGCCAAAGTATGCCAGCTTATACTGAAGAAATACCAAACAATTTTCACAAGTAGCTACGACACTGTTGTATACCAACACAGCAGCATTGCCCAGTTATTCCCACTCTATGTACTATTGAACGTTACAAATGAACATCCAATTTTTCCCTTATAGAAATGACAACAGTCCATGATCTCCTGAAGGACTGTGGTAGCTGCAACTTCATCAGGAATTAGAAGGAATAGAAACCCAAGAGGAAATCCACAAGGAAACTCAAGAGAAATCTCAAGAGAGTGAAGGTGAGCTTTCGTGGAGTATGAATTTGTTCCAAAGGGTGTCACAGTAAGCTTAAAATCACACCAGATTTGAAGAAATTCCCACTTTAATTAAAAGTTGCTGGCCAATTGAATGATTTTGTTCATTATATATTTTAAGTTCTGGGCCATTACTTCTTGAAAAAACCTGTTTTTTGATTATTATGAATAGGTACCCTCATAACCTTGAATAATGCTAAAGTATCAGCATTCTTTTTAATGCATAGGATGAAATGGTGATACTTTAAAGATTTGTCTAAAACCTAACAAATTTATCCCATTTTCACATTGAGATGAGCATTTGCATATATTATTTGTAGCATATTCAGTTAATAATTTGTATCTTTACAAGCTGCGTAGACATATGACTTGCCTCTTTGTGTCAATATTCATACTTGTTAACAGTGTGTGTGTGTGGTTTGGTGAATTGTATTGATTGATATAAGCCCCATAATGAAAAAGAATTTGAATAACCCCATAATGTTAAAAACAGGACATACATGAGGACTAAAAGTCATGGCATGATTATGTATATGTCTCCTAATAGGCCCATTGTGACATACAAATCACCCCATTGTGTTAACTTTGCAGCTAGATGATGTGCACATGCAGGAGAGCACAAATCATAGCTTATGAAGATGTTTAATTATTGACTGAAGCCATGAAAATTATAATCCTTAGTAGACTGTGTAGGGCTAATAGTGTATAGAACATAGAACAAGGATGTGTAGCTTCACATACCAAAAAATATTTGAAACAATTCAAGTCGCCAAAGTATGCCAGCTTATACTGAAGAAATACCAAACAATTTTCACAAGTAGCTACGACACTGTTGTATACCAACACAGTAGCATTGCCCAATTATTCCCACTCTATGTACTATTGAACGTTACAAATGAACATCCAATATTTTCCTTATAGAAATGACAACAGTCCATGATCTCCTGAAGGACTGTGGTAGCTGCAACTTCATCAGGAATTAGAAGGAATAGAAACCCAAGAGGAAATCCACAAGGAAACTCAAGAGAAATCCCAATAGAGTGAAGGTGAGCTTTCGTGGAGTATGAATTTGTTCCAAAGGGTGTCACAGTAAGCTTAAAATCACACCAGATTTGAAGAAATTCCCACTTTAATAAAAAGTTGCTGGCCAATTCAATGATTTTGTTCATTATATATTTTAAGTTCTGGGCCGTTACTTCTTGATTTTTTTTTCATACCTTCCTTGCCACTCCTATCAACAGAGCAAACTGTAGTCCTGGCTGTGGGCTGCAGCTTTTAACTAGACTCTTTCTACAGAGTGTGAAGTCTCATCAGTATTCTACACATAGCAAATGACATCCAGCTCATTGACTGAATAATAGCCCATTTAAAAATAGAACCTTGCTTTGTTGGCCTGAGGTTGTTTTAATTTTCAGCAATGAGCTCAATAATAGAATCAAAACTTTCATTGCTTCTATTATTTGTTGAAGATTGACTTTAGTCTGTTGAAAAAGTTGTCCTTTCAACATCAATATATCACTGTGTAGAGAATTGACCATTGACAATTGACCATTGCTTATCTTGAGTAGATTAATATGAACACAATTTTAATTTTAATGTTTTCTTCCCTTAAAATTCAACCAATAGCGTCATTCTTTTCAAAATCCTGAGTGCTCACTTCCTCCTTAGAACATTGCCCACCTTGAAGGCTTTTAGTGATATGAAAAGGAAACCTTATCTATCCACATTACTGGTGCCATCAGGAAAACTTGTTTGGTATTATGAACGGGTATTCTTATAACATTGAATAACACCAAAATGTCAGCATTCTTTTTACAGCATAGGATGAAATGGTGATACTAAAAAGGTTTGCCCATTACCTAACAAATTTATCCCATTTTCACATTGAGATGAGCATTTGCATTTATTATTTGTAGCATATTCAGTTAATAATTTGTATCTTTATAAGCTGGGTCAGGGCTGCCACTCAAAATTTTCTCTTTTCCCTACCACGCACGCGCAGTTTCCCCTACAATTCCCCTACACACAATGAATGGATTTTTTATACACAAGTCCGTAATATTTTATTTATTACATCACAATATTTTCTTAAAAGTGACATAGGCTGGTTTTCAAATGACTTAAACAAATTTCATGGAAAATTTGCTCTTTGAAAAATACAAAAGGGGGTAGCCAGGATGGAATTTTTAGGGGGGCCTAGGTAACAAGTGGGGGGCCTGGTACCTCCTCAGGGTCAGGCGTGGCAAGATATCTACGTGGAGCGCCACCATCAGTTGGCGCTGAGCATACAAGAAAATTTTGGGTTTCACAAACCCTCCAGATGGCTGGAAACAGCACTCCCCACATGTTTAAAGCTGGATGTACCCAGCTTTGAAATACAAATTTCATGTCAGCCACTTCTCAAATAATGAAAATAAAAATCAGTCTATGAAAAATGGTAATACATACACATTTTAGGGACCCCAAAACTGGGCATTTCTGATCTGTGGCATGGGGATGAGACTAAATGGGAACCGGTATCTCCCTTTTTCTTGGAAAAAATTGTAAACTTCAGGAGGATGTAGATCGCAAATGCGGCAATATTTGAATAGATTTCAGATTTAATAGGAAAACCAAAAGTAGTTGTGTTCCCCTCTGAGAAACTTTCTTTGGGTTAGATTTCCTAGATGCAAAATGATGCTATGTTTGGCAAAACTTTGAACTGGTTATACTGTAGGCCTACGTTTTAGGATTTTCCTTTTTGGGAGCATGAAAAATTTCAAAATACTAATTTTAAGTCTTTATAAAGATTTTACAAGTGACATACATACTGCCAAAGAAACAATGTTTTCCAGTTTGAATTCATTGGTGTCTACATGCAAAATAGTGCAGTATTTGTTCAGTCATTGGCAGATCGGTACATTATACTGTATGTAGTCAAAATTAAAATACTACGAGTAAATCTCTCAAAATATTTAAACTGCAAAGCAGAAGTATGGATCATGTGGGAAACACAAGAAATACGGACCTTGTGGACATGTTACAAATCTGCCCGGTGCCAGTGTGAACTAGTAAAAAGGGGACTTGTCGAAAAAATCGTTCCACAGTGGCAATTGTCATGGGCAGGAGTGGGCATGACATAGGCCTTCTTGTTAAGGATGGAAGGGAAAAATTATTCGAAGGCAATACCTTATCCTTACGGCATATTTTGTGTATGAAAAAGTATAGGAATGGTCGTGTAGGAATGGTCTTTAGTGTATGATTGCCTTGTTTTCAGCAATTCAATGAGCCATCTGAAAGACAGAAAGGCTCTTAACCTAACAAAGTCACATTAGAGTTTGTTGTCGAGACATTTGTTTCATCTTCGAAGTGAAATGTAGTAAACGACACTGAGTGCAGATTATAATAGGTATCTAATTTACTGAAAGTAGGCATTTGGAAGTTATTTCTTGATTTCATACGTGCCCACAAAATGTTTTTGACGCACATTCATGCATTGTTTTCTTATTTGTTGCACATTTTATTTATTTACTGTTTTTTTTGGGGGGGGGAGGAAATACTTCAAAGTTTATTACCATTAAAATATTTATTTTTTCTCAATCGCTTTACCAGGACACAAATTAACTCAGTGGCTACAGTGGCTACACAACTGAGTTTGTGTCACTTCAGACCGCCAGTTACACACTTTCCGCAAATAACGAAGATCAAATCTGCACCATACCAGTTGACAAGGACAAAACAATCCCATGTGCTCTCCACATTTGTAGTAGCACTGAAGCTTTATGTACGAGGTAGTCTAGTGTAGTACTGTAGTCTTGTTTCACCTAGGTCATTAAAAATCTCTGTTTGGGGGAGTTGATTCATTGGCAAGGTACTGCTTCGGAGTGATAGCTCTGATATTATATACATTTTACACTGAAGGATAAGTGTTGGTCATTACTACTGCACTTTAGTAGGATTTTCTTCTAATGAACATGACACTGTGTTGCTCTTGCCCACTGAAGTGTACTGTCAGGTACAGTAGCTTATATCCTTTGACTGTGACTTGGCATCTATTTAAATTCCCCTACTCCCCCCTACAAAACCTCTGTTTTCCCCGTAGGTGCCACCTACTCCCTACAATTTGCTAAAATTCCGCTACGGTAGGGGCTTCCCCCTACGCGTGGCAGCCTTGAGCTGGGTAGACATATGACTTGCCTCTTTGTGTCAAATTCATTCTTGTTAACAGTGTGTGTGTGTGGTTTGGTGAATTGTATTGATTGATATAAGCCCCATAATGAAAAAGAATTTGAATAACCCCAATATTGTTAAAAACAGGACATACATGAGGACTAAAAGTCATTTGCATGGTTAAGTATATGTCTCCTAATAGGCCCATATTGCGACAAAAAAATCACCCCATTCTGTTAACTTTGCAGCTAGATTATGTGCACATGCAGGAGAGCACAAATCATAGCTTATGAAGATGTTTAATTATTGACTGAAGCCATGAAAATTATAATCCTTAGTAGACTGTGTAGGGCTAATAGTGTATAGAACATAGAACAGGGATGTGTAGCTTCACATACCAAAAAAATATTTGAAACAATTCAAGTCGCCAAAGTATGCCCGCTTATACTGAAGAAATACCAAACAATTTTCACAAGTAGCTACGACACTGTTGTATACCAACACAGCAGCATTGCCCAGTTATTCCCACTCTATGTACTGTTGAACGTTACAAATGAACATCCAATTTTTTCCTTATAGAAATGACAACAGTCCATGATCTCCAGAAGGACTGTGGTAGCTGCAACTTCATCAGGAATTAGAAGGAATAGAAACCCAAGAGGAAATCCACAAGGAAACTCAAGAGAAATCTCAAGAGAGTGAAGGTGAGCTTTCGTGGAGTATGAATTTGTTCCAAAGGGTGTCACAGTAAGCTTAAAATCACACCAGATTTGAAGAAATTCCCACTTTAATTAAAAGTTGCTGGCCAATTGAATGATTTTGTTCATTATATATTTTAAGTTCTGGGCCATTACTTCTTGAAAAAACCTGTTTTTTGATTATTATGAATAGGTACCCTCATAACCTTGAATAATGCTAAAGTATCAGCATTCTTTTTAATGCATAGGATGAAATGGTGATACTTTAAAGATTTGTCTAAAACCTAACAAATTTATCCCATTTTCACATTGAGATGAGCATTTGCATATATTATTTGTAGCATATTCAGTTAATAATTTGTATCTTTACAAGCTGCGTAGACATATGACTTGCCTCTTTGTGTCAATATTCATACTTGTTAACAGTGTGTGTGTGTGGTTTGGTGAATTGTATTGATTGATATAAGCCCCATAATGAAAAAGAATTTGAATAACCCCATAATGTTAAAAACAGGACATACATGAGGACTAAAAGTCATGGCATGATTACGTATATGTCTCCTAATAGGCCCATTGTGACATACAAATCACCCCATTGTGTTAACTTTGCAGCTAGATGATGTGCACATGCAGGAGAGCACAAATCATAGCTTATGAAGATGTTTAATTATTGACTGAAGCCATGAAAATTATAATCCTTAGTAGACTGTGTAGGGCTAATAGTGTATAGAACATAGAACAGGGATGTGTAGCTTCACATACCAAAAAATATTTGAAACAATTCAAGTCGCCAAAGTATGCCAGCTTATACTGAAGAAATACCAAACAATTTTCACAAGTAGCTTCGACACTGTTGTATACCAACACAGCAGCATTGCCCAATTATTCCCACTCTATGTACTATTGAACGTTACAAATGAACATCCAATATTTTCCTTACAGAAATGACAACAGTCCATGATCTCCTGAAGGACTGTGGAGCTGCAACTTCATCAGGAATTAGAAGGAATAGAAACCCAAGAGGAAATCCACAAGGAAACTCAAGAGAAATCTCAAGAGAGTGAAGGTGAGCTTTCGTGGAGTATGAATTTGTTCCAAAGGGTGTCACAGTAAGCTTAACCCTTTAGCGTTGTGCTCCGATCGGGGCATATTTGCGTGCCTCGGGTGTGGGCGGAAAAGCTGACGCAGCCCGCCCCGCATCGGCTTCCGTAAGCCATTGACCCCGTGACCTTAAACTATTGTCTCTCTCGTTGTTGTCATCACCTTCATTGGGATACCTGTATCCCTGCACACTAAATGGATAACAGCATTTACTGTAGGTAATTGTGTAGGATTTTTCTACCTAATGGAAACACCAGCTCCTACAACTGTCCTCAAATAATGTGAATGCATGATCTTGTAAAAGTCAGTTGTTTTGTGACATTAAACCATCCATATGACACCTTTTACAGTCGAATGTAAGAACAGAATCTTTCCAATTAATCATTTCAAAAGGTGGGATAATGCACACTTTTTGACTGCCCAGAGCACTCTATAATTATATTTTTGATGGACCTCCATTTCATACCCCCTCCATACCTTCCTCTCACCCCCCCCCCCCCAACTGAAATCATCAGTAAAAGATAAGTGGACTGTACAGGTATTTAATAGTTGTTTGTTGTTAAAAATCTTCATTCAACCATTTGTCTCTGATGTCTGTAAATTGATAGCCCAAAATGAATTCAGCAGTATCCCTTCCCATTTTTCCTACTGATATTATCTATGATACAGTATAACTCCACTAGCCCTTGCATGGGAACAGGCAGATTTCATCAGGCTCAATAGAAGCAAATTCCCTAATTGTGGTTTAGCAAATAATGTTCTTTTCAGTCTGGTAAGTTTAATTCGTATCAAATCATGTTTTTTCACGAACAAAGGCTTAATTGGTTCTTCCCACCAGAGATGGTGAAAATTTAAAAACTCACAAAAATTAGATCACCAATGCAATAAAAAAATCCTTGCAGTCAGTGTGACCTGCTTTTTATGTTTTGATTTTTTTTTTCTAGATTTGGTAAGCCCAAAAGATATGGACAGTTAAACTGAAGAAGAAGAAGAAGAAGAAGAAGAGTATGTTCCGGACCTGCCTCAGGAGCCTGAAGATGATGATGACGATGCTTCATCATTGTGTAGGCGCTAGAGTTCATTTTTAAAAAAATGTATCTGTGTATATACGTGCATACACAGCTTGCAGACAGTTAGGCTTTGCAGACTTGATTCAGTTCCATTTGTGCATCCAGCATCTTGAAAAGTTCTCTAAAACATACTGTGAAATTGAGTTTTTCTTTAAACAGCATGTTAATTATCATGTGTGATTTGGAAGTGCTGAATAAAACTTTGGAAAATATTTGCTTTCAAGAAAGAGCTCAGATGCAAAATGATGAGCTATAACAGTCTGTTTCAGACTCCCCCCCCCCCAAAAAAAAGAAAATGGTAGCAATTTCCACAGATTTGCAGTGCACAATGTCAAAAATCGGAAAATTGGCATAGGTTACTCAAATTCCCCACTTACACCTATTGATGTTCACTACTCACATTACAAAACTGTACAAGCTGTTAAGAGGAAAATGCTTGCTTTTGTTGGAGGTCAAAGCTTATTTGTCACTGGAGGTTAACTTGCTGAAACCTTTCAAACAGCTTTTCCTCAGCAATTCGACAGGGCCTACATTTGTCAAATCCTTTCTACGTCCCGGGCCTGTCAAAGGTAAAGACTTTATTCCCCTCAAAAGTTCATGCACCACTGTAGTTGTTCCTTCTTGTGTGAATCTATAATAGTCAGGATATGAACCCATGCCTATTGTGTTTGATGAAGTTCAAATGTCATCTGGGGCCAGTGTTGCTCAAATCACAATATCTCCAGATAGTAAATAGTAGTAAATAGTGGCTGAATTTCATACGTAGTGCATAGATGCATAATAGTTACGAGGGGAGGAAATCATAGTCATCTGGGGTCACCAGAGGTTAAGAGCAAATTTCATATTTTGAAATTACTGACTGCTTGCATGTTGTCCCTTTTTGGAAGAGAATGGGGCAGCTTCAGTCTGGGTAAATTGCGGCATTGGACAATGTTCCAGTATTTGACAGTCAACTCCTTTTCCAAAATATATTGCCGTGGCAATGAATGCTCATCACCACTTTTCTTTCAAAAAGTTAGAAGCTGAAAAAAAACTTCCATCAGCAAAGAATAGTAAATTCAACTCCTGCAAATGGTCATACTACCAGTTTTAATGTGTGAGAGTTAAGACAGAATTAACACCTAAATGTAAAGAACCTGTTGATTTATAATCTGTCAAACTTCAAAAGTTAGAGGTCTTCAATGATTACATTTTAGTTCAGCATAGAAAAGGGAAACTTTGTCTAAAAGCTTATTGTTATATTAAATATACTGGAAATTAGTAGATATTGTTCTCTGCAGCTGAAGAGCGCCCTGCAAAGAAGAGGGTGAAGAGGGTCAGAAAATATACTTCCAGACACAAATGGAAGGAAAGTGAACTTGCAGAAGTGGAAAAATATTTCCACAAGTTCTTTCCCAAACGAAAAACACCAGGGGAGAAAGCTATTAGGAGAGGTATGCACCAAAGTCAAACTGATGGGGGCTCTATTTGGAAGATTCCTCTAACCAGCATCAAGAGTAAAATCAGCTGGTTGAGATCAAAAAGGGAGAAAACATAGATATACCACATTCCCAAATAATAACTCCTACGGGAGTTGAAATAATGGCTCCTCCTTGCATGGGCATCCGCAGAAATTTTAACAAGGGGGGGGGCAAGGCCATTTATGGATGATTGAATTGTGTACTCTATCTAAGCAGAGCACCACCATCGGTTGGCATGGAGCGTACAAGAAAATTTTGGGCCTTACAAACCCTCCAGATGGCCGGAAATGACCCTTGGCGAGTGTTCTGAGGTGCATGTACCCAGCCCTGAAACAGGAATTTCATGTCTGTAATTTTTTTATTTTTAGAATTTTCAATGTAAAAAATTGTTGAAGGGAAATCTGCCTCTCGGTCACGGCCTCGCACGCCTATGCACGATAGAACTTACAACTGTCAAACAGCTTATATAGGCCTATGTCCGTTACCCAATTATAATTGAATCATCCCCCCCCCCCCCATATTCACCTTGTATATCCCAGTTACATCCGCGCGTTGCCACTTGAGATCAGCACCGGACCAAACCAAGACCAACGCATTCATCAATAGCCGGGTGCCATATGCACACTACATACCTGACAATTAGTACAATTTTGGCATAGTTTTTACAATTACATATATAGATATCACGAATGATGGTCCCCAAATAACGATTTCACTATTCAGCGTACCATCTTCTCTTTTGCTATTCCTGGTCAAATTTCTGCATAAATGAAAAAATGTGGCAAAACAAATAACAAAAATGTGAAGATGAAGGCTTTGTTTACATGTTTGAATAGCAAGAGTGATTAAATAGTGAAAAAAATGAACTGTGCAACATTTAACCAGATAGTAATGTTGGCCTCAACCCTTGCCTTTTGAATTGTATACAATAATTGCAATTTTTTACCACATCTCTTTCAAATACAGTTTTGCCGACATTTTTAAGTATTTGAACAATTCAAATATTAGTCATGTCTTAATGTTATGTCAGCAGGTGAGTCAGCATTGTAGAGAAGTGTGTAAACCTGCCACGAGTAGTTTTGTGATTTTTGATGATAAAGCAGTGTCTTTCCTGCTCTCTTGCCTAATGTAGTAAAGTACAGATCAACCAAATGCTTCAACACAAGGGGCATATCTAGTGATTGAACTGTTCCTTCTTGATTTTTGTAGCATTTATAAATCCTCCTGCTAACCTGTAATTTTCAATTGTGTTTTGAATTGTTCATGTCAAGAAATCCATAATTTCAATTTGAAATGATGCAGTTGCTTCAAAATTGAATATTATGGAAGCATGCTGCAGTAGTTTGCACAACAGGGGAACCAGGGGAGCTTCAGCCTCTATCCTTAGATACAGTATCTTTTGAAGATAACCAGGAAACCTTGCCCACTTTCTTTTAAAAACTTCATTTAAACCTTCCCACACAAATAGCATGAGTGAATAACATGAGTTGTCTTCAAAAATAACATTTGTGGCATTAGACTATACTTAGGAATCCCCATCCTTCAGCAGACCCTTTCAGGCTGTCAACCATACTTTTACCTGCTTGCCGCCCCCACCTTGTTTTTGTCACTGGCTTTAACTGCCTAACCTAGATGTACTAGTATTCAATGTCATAAAATTTTCAGTGCCTCTCTTAAACCCCTTCCTCACTCAGATGAATTTAGTCTCTCCAACCACCCCCTCCCTCCTCCTAAAAATTTCTGTGCACACTACAGTTTCATCCAGAAGATTTTATTCACAACTCTTTGATAAGGTAAAATAGTGGATTAAGTGAAATACTTAAAAATTGAAGTGTTTTTGTATTCCTTGATAATTTGTTTGTTCATTGCTCTTCTTACAAGCCACTCTTTGTAACATGATAATTTTTAAATAAGAATTTTGTGACTTTCAAATTAACTTGTATGGTAGTGGTTGTTTTTGGAATCTTGTATTCAGAATATAGTTTTAAAGTGAATCTACAGATAATAAGATCAGACATACTAGTTGGGCTCTCGATGTGAGAGAATTCACCTGTTCGAAGATTTCTTTGTCCATTGGTCTTTGGCACAGGTACATTTTGGTATGGACAGCTGTAGTGTATTGGGTCATGCATGGTTTGTGACTATATACCACAGAACAGTTTTAATTTCTTTCAATATTCATTGTCTTATAAATTAGACAATTTGCTGTTCTTTCTGTAGTCACTTGGTCACAATTCATTTTCACCATGTAAATGGATACTTCTGCACACCTCTAAAAATTTCACAGAAAGGTGCATTCGCTTTGATGTACTTAGTTAGATAAGATTAAAGGACACAGCGACATGAATGTATTATATAGTGTCATAGTACTGTTCAAGTACTATTGAAGTCTTCCCCTTTAGTCGTCTCTATCGACAGGTAAGGAATATGGAGGGCATATTCCGCAACCCCCAGCCCACAGGGGGACAACCATTGAGGGACCCGCTCACTTTGGTGTAAACTATTTCATTGTATAATAAACACATGAAATTATAAACAAGGTGACTATTCAACAATAATCACTATACCAGTACATAGACAGTCCTTACTTTTAGAATAGTGCAGTCCTGAAACATGAATAAAAAATCCCACAATGTAAACATACAGATAGTAGCACACTGATTTATAACAAAATTATTCCCATAATGTGTACACATAAACAGTCCCACACTGCACACAACTTTTTTCGACCCATAGCGTAGTGCTATACTTACTGAATTGGACAACCCCATAGTGTAACTATATACCAACAGTGCAGCCCCACAGTGATATACACGAAAAGCCCCACAATGTCTAACTGCTGGTATGTATGTATGTATGTATGTATGTATGTATGTATGTGTGGGTGGGTGTCTGTGCATGTTACATAACATCGTAAGAGAGCAACGATGTGCGCCGTAAATTCTCTCACTTTTGCTAAAGGGTCATCAGCTAGCTCCCCGATTATACCAAGGCTATAAGAGGTAGTATCCTTCTGCTTATAGTGGCAATCACGTGCCACGAAGACAGAACTTTCGCAGCTGTTGGAAAAAATTAATGAAAAAGTTGCAAACGCTTTCAAAGAGTGGGTGCGTACTGTAGTTTGATAAGATAGCTCGTATGACGACGAAAAAACTGGTAAAATCAATTCAAAAAGAAAACTTTTAAGTGTCTTTGTAACTCCCAAGTATTTTCTTATGAGACAACTCCATTCGTATGTGGAAAACGGTTAATGGGTCCAGAAAACCATCATCTTCTAAACTTGTTTCAATTTAAGAAAAATAATTTTTCATGGTACAGTAGTTTCATCAAATAGTTTTAGAAAATAATTTTTATAACCTTACAAATGTTAAAACCAGCTTTACTTTGGAAACTTATAGCTCGGTTCAATTGTTTCTACTTAAGAAAAGGGTGAAGGAATTATTGATTTGTAATAAATTTTACAAATGAGGAAAGGGTAACTACACTGTGTAACCATTTACCTGTAAGTACAGAAACTGAATGGAAAATTCAATCGTCCCCCTTTTCAGAAAGCAAATGTAAAAATTAATTACAAGGTAAATAATGTTAGTTTTAATATATATACTGGTTGAAGTTTTAGAAAACTATTCAGTGAACTAGTTTGACCATACATGCTTCATTTTCATGAATAGGTAAAGCGTTAATTTTGAGGTCCTTTTAAAATCAACTGTATTTATAATCGGAAGTTCACAAATTTTCGACGCTCTTCGCACCTTCGTCAGTGTCAGCTAGATATTAGGAGTTGAAAGAAAACATATTAATTGCTGAAAGCATAGAGAAGCAAGGAGGTACCCAGGTTTCAATGCCTTTCAAATCCCAAATACCTAATACTTCACTTGTTTTGCTAATGTAATCAGAGTTACTAGATGAAACATCAACTTACACTTTTAAAATACTGCAAACATTATTTTGAAAATAAATTCGTAAGTAAATATGGGTACAAGTCGTAAAAATGATCAGGAAGTGGGGAAAAGTCATTAACTCATTTATCTCTGTACCAAATCAGCACACACTTTTGGCAAGAGGTAAAAGTCATTGTTAAAAATTTTAAAGGAATAAAATAGGCACAGAATGTTTTCTGCAATGTGTAAATAATAAAATAACACTTAACTTCAGGAAAACAACCCTTGACCGACCACATATTATGTATAAACTATTTAAAACAAACAGGTTATGTAATTTTTTGACAAACCACTCGTATGGCTACAGACAAAAAAATTAAAATTCAACTAATAACGAAATCAACATGTTATTACCAGATTAATATATTAAAGGGTGTTGACCAACCCTGAAATTCATTTACGTGTCGCAGGCAAAAATGCTCGGGAAAATTAAAGTCATAGTAGTGTTTGATTAAAACTCTTGAATTTGCTTCCCCATAAAAGGTGGAAATATCCGTGTGTCATATACAGTACATTTATGTATAATTCCAGACAATTCCAGAGAATTTCAAAAAAATAAGTGTAAAAATGATGTTAAATGTCAAGATGTTTAACAGAGCACATGAAGCACTGCAATGCATTATGGAATTTCGAGAGTTGCTCATATTTCAGTGAGTGAATTTTTTATTTTTGAAATATCTTCCTAAACAGGTGCCATCTAAGCATTAAGAGCCAACTCTAGCTTTTGCACACTAACGACTTTTGCCATATTTTATATAACTTCGTCTTCGTCTCGAAATAATTCTAAACTAGGCTCGTGTAGCAATATTTGTTTTTCACTCTCTTGAAGTGGGACTTGGGGTACAATTCGTAACAAACCCTTCTCTTCCACGCTCCTCATCTTTGCATTTAGAAATAGCAACATGTCATTTTTTTTCTTCGCAGCTTTCGCGTGCGCAGGCCACATCAATTAAAAATAATCTGCTTGTTGCCCTAGTTACAACTTCAGTTAAAGTGTCTTCCATGTTGCAAAGATGTCTAAAGTCAATAACAGCATTTTTTGTGTCGCATCCGGTAAAATAAGCAGCAGGACGAACCATTAAGTTTATTTTCCACTTGGAAAGTAATTTATTTACCGCGGCATGCTCTCTTGTCATTATGACAAGATCCTTTACATCAATATGGTTGTTATATGCCTTCCCAGCCTGTTCTAATTCTATGGTAACACGTTCAAAAAGCTTTGCTAAAAGGATAGGGGTACAATTGTGAACATCTGCAAGTGGGAGCTCACCACAAATGTATTCCATTTTGTATATTTCGGGAAGGATCCCTCCAATACCGTGTCCAATTCGGTACCCTTTTTCCAATCCAATGGTTTAGCAAAGTCAGGGTTTGTAGTTGACATTTTCATCACTTGATTTAAATGAATAACATCAAATCCAAGGCTTCGCAATTTAGAATAATCGGGGCACAACGAGGCGGGATTTAAAATGATCCATAGATGTTTTAAGCCCAAGTTGACAACTCCGTCATGCTTTGACAAAACTCATTTTTCTTCAGAAATCCAAATGCATCTATCACGATCGACAGATCAGAAACTTTGTGTTTCTGCGTTAAAGTCTTTATGCCGTTAATATTCCTTTCAGTTGTTAATTGTGAGATCTGATAAAATTATCTTCAATTGCCATTATTTTGAGATCAAAATTGTCTTCGCAACCAATTGAACTAGATTTGACCCACAATTTCATTTTTGAAGGAACATCATATCTCTATTTCCAGCAATTAAGTAAATAACATGTTTTACCCTTTTGGGGCTGTGTAAAATATTTTGTACTTTCCATGCAGCTAGTATTGTTTTACCACTTCACGGGGGCCCCTTTAAAAACAAAAAGTGTTAAGTTGTGTTCGCAATGGCACTTTGTTCCCGATTTAGTTGAACCTTTCTTGTCTCGCTGGATTCTATCGACCCTTCGTTTTCAATATCTCTATGTATGTCGTTAGCAACAGTTTTGATATCTACTCGAAGGAAAGGACCAAGTAACCTACTTATAATATTTGTGTATACCTTCGAGTTGAACTGAACATCTGAGGAACGGGTCATGAGTTTTTCAAGAATTTACGTAAACCATATATGTAACTCACTTATTGTCTGAAGTTCATCTTTCGTTATGAAATGTTCTGAGCACCGTTGGCAAATAAGACTTCTCATGCTATCTCTTGAACAATTTGGAAAAATCATTACTTTTATGAGCATATGGTTTATATCTTCAGTTAAATCGAAACTTGAATTAACTATAAATTCTAAGGCCTTGGAACATTGTTCTCCAAAGCCTTTCTCAATTACCTTTTCCAAACTTCTTCCATCCCTCTTTATTGTTTTTGACTTAACTTCAAATGCAAACACACCCTTATTTGGTAGAAAGACCTGAATGTCGCTTTCCCCTTCTCGTATTTTATCCGGAGTTACATAAAGAAGTTCTTTAGGAAACATTTTTTTCCATTCATACCCACTGATAATAATTTTTTTTTATTTGTCCCACATAGGCCTATATAAGTTGGAGTTATGTAACGCGTATTAGGAGTACGATGCATTTTTAAAATTAAACCTCAAGGGCCAACGATAAGATTTGTGGAAAGCGTTTGGAAAGAAGTCATTCATGAATGACAAATTAAAATTTTTGTTCGAACATGTTTCTTCTCTTCCTCCACCGCGAACATACGTTAGCTGTTTTTCAAGACGTCTTGCCAAGTTACCACTTACTTTCTTCCTCAAAGCTCTATCTGATGGAGCAATGTCTGTCGATATATGAACCAAACCTTTGGCAGTTGAACATGTATTACAGCAGTTTTGATTCTGAAAACAAAGTTGTTAATAAAATTCCTTGATTACTGAAAGTGAATCGAGACTAAAACATATTTTTCCTCAGAATGCTTTTTCCAAAGTCCTCCAGACCCTATAGGCAAGGGGCCGTTCGGTTAAACCAAAACTTTAACTGCTTCCCAAAGAGGCTATTACGTCCATTGAAGTGACCAACCTCACGGCTCGCAGATTATTTACATTATTGTTTCCTTATTATCTGAAATAAAACAAATTTTGTGGGAAGGCGTAAAAAACATTCTCTCCCAATAAAAGGACTTAACAAAGAGAATGTAGCATCAACTCCCATCTTCTTATATGATGGAAAGGGTGCTCTAGGATATCTAGCTGCCTTAGATAGTGAGATAATGGATTGAACGCTCCATAGGATAGGCTTCAAAATAGGTCAAGGAGGTTAAGCCCTCTGAGGTTTTCTACCCCACTCCTACAGATGGAAATGAGTAAAATCTTTATAAGCGATAGGCCTACTAGTAGTGTAGTAGAAAATGATTACGCTTTGCAATTGATTGAATTGAGTTTTTAGCTTTTAGTCTTTGATCATGGTCAAGGGATTTGTAAAACAGATATGTAAACAGATATTTAAAAAAGCTTTATATGGCCATATAAAGCTAGATATAACTTACTGAAATGATTTTCCTGATATTAAAGTAAAGTTTTGTACGGCCATATCAAGCCAGATATAACTTGATGAAATTCCAGTCCAGATATGAAAACTGAGTTTTATATGGCCAAATGAAGCATTTATAAAACTCTATAGGCCTGGAGGTATCTTGATATGTTATACCAAGTTTTATAAGGCCATATGAAGCCAAATATAATTTGGTATATGCCTTTCCAGATAAAAATAAGGCTTTATATGGCCATGTGAAGTCAGATAAAATTTGATAAAATTGCAGTCCAGATATGAAAATTAAGTTTTCTATGACCATATGAAGCATGATATAAAACCCTAATCGACATTAAACTTTGTTGGAGATGCCCAGGTAGTCCTCATATTACATATGCTCCTTCAGTGGTCTAAAAATAGACACCGCCCACGCGAATTTTTAATCAAAATTAACCATTTTAACACCCTTACCAAAGGTTAACGACCTTCAATAAATGATATACATTGTAAAACAACATTCCCCACAACTAACACAACATCACATACCCATGGAACCGCCCGTCTCGGAGGAGTTAGCGGTAATTCCTAATTTTCGACTCCTGTGGCGACTGCTATAGTTGCGGCTGCCTGCGTGGCAGGCACCGCAACTAAAAAGGGGCAAATGATCTTTGGATAACGGGAAAATCCTACACTATATCAGGTAGGCATACGGCATACCTTTTAACGGGATAGACATGTCCCCATCAAACCACGAAAAAGGCTAATTTATAATTTTGCCTATGGTGGCAGAAGCTTTGGTTCGTATGGCAACCCATTTAAAATTCGCCCCTAAAATATCATTGGAAGCAATAAATAAATCAAAACCATGTCAATCAAATTTGAACCTAAGTAAAAATTAGTTTACATTCCTTGCGCTTCCTCAATCTTCATGAAACCTAATATCTTAGTTAGTTAGTCAGTCGGTCAGTCTGTCAGTCAGTTAGTCTCAGTCAGTCAGTTATTTTCCAACCTATTACCACGATTGTCACGACCTATGGCTTATTGGTTATTGATATGTTTTCCCTACTCCATTACTCATGTGGAGCATCACGCACAACGGCAGTAGGTTCCATTTTTAGTCTTAGCTATGACTCCACCTGGGAAACGAACCCGGGCTTTTCGCGTGAAAGGCGGATGCTCTAACCGCTAGACCAAACACGCGGTCCTTAGGTAGTGGGATGTGCACAAAGCAGACTAACGTGTCAGCGGCGAAAATCCATCGGCAGGAGCCACTCGTACTCAAGCACGTACGTACAAAACAATGGTTGCTTGGTCCAACAATATAAAGAAACAAGCGATTTTGGTTATCAAACCATTCAATTTGGCAAAAGATTTTCATTTAGTGGAAGGATAACCATCTACCTAGGCTTCTTAACATTTTTTGTCTCACATGTTGAATTATCTTCCTTCACCACTGACACAAGTATCTTGGATAGGACTTTTGAAGGCATTTTGTCGGCCTTAACAGCTAGCTGGGAAGCAGACCTCTTATTTGTGACTGTTATTGTCCAATCTTTACATCCTAGGCACTCTCGGTGAAATGCATCTTGGGGGACCGTGCTGGAGCCAGCTTACGCAGAGCGAAAACAGACACCCGCTAAAAATGTCTATAATTCCCATTCAAAGTGTTAGGTAATTGAGTATTTTTCCAATTGAAGAAAAATAGAAAGCTAAATTTTCAAAAGAAAGTGAGAGCTCATTTGCAAAGTTTAAAACTGCACATTTGCCGTCTTCAAGGTGAAAATATGTTGAAATGTCATTTGAAAGTACAAATAATATTTCCAAAATAAAGCGGTACCTTTCTTGTTTCCTTTCTATCTTCACTAAAAATGTTATACGGAAGCCTGGTGTCTTTGTTCTGCTTATTTATGCAGTATGTGTACCTTCTTTCGCATCACTTTACGTATGTGCAAACCCAAAGCATGGCATTGTGTTGGATCTTGTACCGCAGTGCTCCACGCCAGCTACCATCATGCATTGCATTATTTCAAGATGGCTGACTAACTGCATGGGTACTGAAAATAAAATCTTAGCATAAACAAAGAAGGAATAACCGTCTTCAGGAATATTGGAATAATTTATCAACGAACCTATGTGAGGAAGTATATTTCCTGTCATACAGTGCGTTTGCGGTAACTGTTGACAGCTTCAGGCAAATTTCGGGACAGATTTATGACCATTCGCCTAACGTTCAGAAAGGGTGACCAAGACCTCCCGATGTTCTTGGGTCTTTTGGCCCACAATTTTTTATATGGTAGCTTGCTAATTTAGTCTGGTAAGCATCATAGTTTTCTTGATCGTAACTGGAAGTAAACAGAATGAATAAGTCATTCTTTTTACCAAGAGTTCATTTCCACAACCGGCTCCATTCAGATCTTGTGTAACGTCATCAGATCTTAATATATTTCGGTAACCCCGAGGTCAGCTTCCCAACGTTCAATGTGGGAGCTGTGGTCTGTATTTCTTCAGCATAGCAGACCGCTTGATGTTTACCTCGCGTACTTCAGAATTGCATTTGCAGACCCCTGTAACAGTCAAACCTTAAAAGCAAAAACACTTACGCACAAAGTGTACCCACTCATTTCTTCATCACTCTGGCACCTACATTTGCAGTTTATACCTAATTTGTCAAATATCTACATGGTAAAAACACTTTCTAAAAACAGACAACAATAAAACTGGCGACGCTGGAGGCTTGCCTTTCCCACTTGTATATTTTGTAGATAGGATCAACACTATTAAGCAAACATTTGTAACACAAATTCACAGCATTACTTATTGACTTCAAAATAATAACATTCAAATAACAAAAAGACTTGTATGGACAGCTTTAGTATCCCTTACGTTTATTCAGATACCCACTATGCTTTGCACCGTTGTATTATCAATGAACTGACATTTTTGGCGAGGGTCGTTGTTTGCGTTTCTGGTTCTAAAAATATTTTCAAAATAGGTTCCGAAAGCGATTTTGAAACATCTTTTCATATTACACGACAATAACACTTCATTAAGAAGCTGTTGTTTTGGGTCATTTTAGCTGATTAATCGCTGGAATGGACCTAAAATATTCCTAATCAATCTCCCTAAACACTTTGTCAACACTGCTATTTTCGAGGATGTCAAATAAGTTTGATAAACACTTTAGACTATTTAGACATAAACGCAGCTGCTGTTACCTTCTAGGTTATGCGGCCTCTACGGATTATGGCCCAAAAAAGCTTAAGGAAGGATTTACAGTCTTTGCTACCTAAAATTGGCTTGTTTGCTTATCTGGCATAATCAAACAAATAGAGCTCCTAAACGAAGAAGATAATAAACTACAAGAACATAAGTGGCCAGGGAACTTATTCACCGGAGTCCGTTCCAATCTCTATATGAGAGGTAAATGGTGAAGTGATCGCACCAATTCGGGGCTGTTCGGCAGCCCCTGGACCCTCGGCTGCTTTGAAAACCCATTGCTAAGCGGCTGAATGATCCTGACACTTCATTCAGTTATGTAGTGGGGTGGTGGTGACTGGAGGGGAGGGGGGGTGGACTAGCAAAGAACTGCTTATAGTTAACATTTGGCTTAATTGGATTTAGCTATTTAGATGATTTCTAAGAATAGATGAAAGGGGATCCTTTACGAACCAGCTGCTTGCAAGACTAAAGTACCTTTGAATTTTAAAGGCTTTATTAGGATTACCAGGTTACTATGTGGCCGTTATCGTTGTCATATTCAGACAGAGCGTTTACTAGTAGGAGATACCAGCAGTGTTGACAAAAGTGTTTGATGAACTTAAAGCAGCTGGGGGCGAATGTATGTATGTATGTATGTATGTATGTATGTATGTATGTATGTATGTAGGCACCAGCAGTGTTGACAAAAGTGTTTCATGAACTTAAAGCAGCTGGGGGCGAATGTATGTATGTATGTATGTATGTATGTATGTATGTATGTATGTTTTCACACTTCAATCCTAATGGAGACAAAAACTGGTACACTACTATCCTTGTGGAACAAAATTTCCTTGTGGAGACAAAATCATGTCTCCATAGAGAAAAAATTGGTGTATAAGATTCTCCAACCTCCAGTAACCTTATGGAGGCTTGGGGGAATATCGTCACAGGGTATGCCTTATGGAGACATCCATAGGTATAAGGCCTCCATAGGGCAGTAAGTTTTCTTTCTGTTAAATTAGCAGGACGCCCTCTACAATACCAATGTCTCCTCAAGGCTACCTTAGTACGTTATGCTTTCTCTCATACACGTCTCCACTGGGCTAGTAATAATGCAGTATACATAATATCATATCAAGTCTCCATACAGTCAGTACGCAACTGTTATACATGTATGTGCATCTCTCCAGTCGCGCCCAATGTACGCACAGAGACCTGCGTACTTGGCTAGGCTGCTATGCAAGTGCATGCATGCAGCGCAGGAGTTTGATCAGTGAAGGCAAGGTACCGGCCGGCAGTACAGACTAAACGTGGACTAGACCGCACCGTGTGGGGATGGGCGCCATTACTTTGCAAGTCTCCACTGGGAAGGACCTGTGCAGTATTTTCATACATTCCTGTGAGTGTAATCTTAGTAAGTATTGACATACTGCATTGTTGACTTGGTGTAGTGATATTTTTATAAGCAGTAACATTTATTTTAGTAGGTTAAACTGGTTTTCCATGACTGTTATGAAGCATGCACGCCGTGCAAACTCATAGCATACTCATACTGTAGTGTAGCGACGCTACTATACCGTAAGTTAGGCAAGATGCAACAGGGGGCCTAAGCTTAGGCCTACCCACTAGACACTTCCAAGTATAAAATTAGCCCAAAAAGCAATTAAAATGCACACTGGGCCTTTTAACAATTTAAGGCAATATACTTGAAGTACCAGCCAGTTCCCACTTTAAGGGCGCTTGAAAAATGGCCAGCAAGCCTGTGCACATGGGCCTGGCTATTTTGTGCCAGTAAACTCAATGTCTCCATAGGGTAGGCCTTATCAATTTTTCAATGCACCTTTATGTGAAATTGTTATGCTCATTCTGTATAGGATATGTATTGGTCAGTTGGTGGTGTAGTCTGCTAGGCCTAATTCATTTTTTACAGTACATTATTAACTCTTGTGTGCCAGTCAGGGTACAACAATTCACTATGGATCCATATGCTGTTATAGGGCATATTGTTACTCCATCTGCAGACAAAATGGAATGTCTATGGCATTTTTCTTATAGTTCAAGTTTGTATGGAAACTATGTTTTCTATTGTGACTTTTTGAATGAATGGGTTATGTTTGCTACTGAAGAAAGTTCATTTATGGCATTGTGTTGGTATGTAAAGAACAATTTAGGCCATGATAGTGATGACGTATGGATTGCACGTTCTGCATAGATGAACGCAACTGTGACCAGAACTTCAAACGGTAAATTAAGTACCAAACAAACAGGGAGCTGCTACCTGGACAGGAGAAGAAACTTCACAAATCCCTTTGAAGATGACGATAGTGCCGCCAAGGTCACACTCATAGAACTAGTTAAAAACCATCAATCCCTCTCCCTTTGTACTTAGTGAAGATTTAATAAGCTTAATGGCAGGTGTTGGGATCTAAGCACAATAAGTACATGTATGTCGTCTGCTACATCGTCGAATTTCCCTATTACTCTAGCATTGCCAGTCGCTTTAAGTCAAAATTAAATAACACTTAAAATTAAATTCCATGAAAAAACTGGAAGGGACTGGAGGGGCTGGGTGCATGTTTAGCCTATGATAGCTTTGGAATGACCTCAATGGCACTTTGAATGTACAAAAGGTGGGGGTGGGCACAGGAGTTCATAAATTCTATTGTCTCACGCATATAGCGCTATTTTTAAAGACAAACACCCCCTTGTCCGTTTTTCTGGCACAGCTGCGGTGGTCTCTGGTGCCAGTCTATTTTCAAGCCCTGCATATATATATATATATATATACATATATATATATGATGAGAGGGAAGGACTCAAGATATATATATATATATATATGATGAGTCCTTCCATCTCATCACAAATTTGCATAGTGACGTCATGTTTCTTCCAAAATAATCAAGAGAAACATTAAATGTGAATTTTAATTTGTAAAGCATGAAAAAATACAATTATCTACTGTCTCCAATGAAAAATTTAAAGAAGTTATAGGCTGTCTAGTTTATGGTAACCCGCAATGAAACACTTTGGTGCTTGGCTGTTTGCCTTAACATGCACTAGTGACATGAGAACTACTTCCCCCCTCCCCAAAAAAAATCAAAAATTGCATAAGTCACTCACTTGTCTGCTAAGAATAAATCCAGGCCTTAAATTTTGAGGCATGCGAGTGTGATCGCACACCAACTCACCTCAAATCACTGTGAGGAGTGTGATTTTTTACACACCTAGATAAAGAATGGGAACTCAGACAAATCTTTTAATGTTTAATAAAACAGCACACCTACCACACTCCTTAATTTCCGGAGGAGTGTGATTTGTAGCACACCTGGAAACTCTAAAACTCAAGGCCTGTCAATCTAACCTATAATGGTTATGATAAATTGATTACACATACAGTAATCTTTTGATTCCAGAGTCATGACTTATTTTTATTTTACAAGTTACATACATCTCATGATCTGCATATCAAATGGTTGCAAATGGTTTAGTTTTTTAATTAATTTTCACTTTTCCTATGTTTCAAAAAAATCTTATCTGTCAGCAATCTTTTTTGATTTTAGATTTTATTTTATGTCTCTCGGTACAACTGCTGTTACTGTTTTGACTTTGATAAGCAATCTTTCAAATCAATCCTGCTTTGGGGAACTGGTAAATCCATATGAAAGGGCAATAGAAAACTTTGCTTATTGTGGTTTTTTCAGCCGTCAGATGCGTAAAGCTACAATCAAGAAAGAGAAGAATCCAATGCAGTCCATGGCAACCGTGATGCCACTGGTGCAAAACATCTTTGACATCTTCTTTCAAGGCCAGATAGCTTCAAACGAGGCGGTACACAAAGCACGAAGTAGGCAATGTGGAATCTGTGAGGTTTGTGCCTACATCAAAATTTGTCTCTCTTAAACAAGAGCACTGTAGACTAACAAGAGGGTCCTTAAATGCTTTTGGGCCCATGCTAATGAAGGAAGATGAGAGAAATATTAGTATTGAGTACTTAATAAACCAGGGTTTGATCAGCATCAAAAACTTGATACAATTCTTTCCCAATATTTGTCATTCCTAAATGTTCTTAAGCCCTTGGAGACTATGCTAACCATGCAGCCTTTGTGATGCTGCTGGTTAAATTTTGTCTAATGTGTGGTATTACTATTCCTTTTTCTGCTTCTTGTGGCAAAAACACCAAGTGAGAGGGCAACAAGTCCCATTTTTCAAGTAATTGATATGATTAGACTGGGACGTGAACCCTGGGTCTAACAACCGAAAGTGAGATGCTTTAACAACTAGGTTGTTCAGTTGGTTTGTAAAATATTAAGTGCCATGTGAATAACTAAAATTAACAAATTGTCAGTGTGTGTTGTATTTGCTTTCAAGGTGGTCAAATAAAATCTGCCTCACATTTCTGCATCTCAATGAACCCCTCTCCCCCTCCCCAAAGAAACAAAAAGTGATTTTCTGACCTCAGTCTTATTCATGGTAGGCTAAGGGAGTGTCGACGGATGTAATGTTTATACTTTCATTTTTCTAGGGGGTCTGGGAAGCAGTGCTTCAATGTTTTGATCATAATCTTGTGAAAAATAGGGTATCAGTCACTAGAGGGAGTTGTTGAATTATCTTCATACTACTCCTATTGCACCAGTAACTCATTATCACAAATGTAAAGCTAGGTGGCTGAGGCAATTTAGGTAATGTGCATATTGATGGAAACTTCAAAACTCAAAACAGCAGTATAATGACATAAACATGTTCCTCATTGTTGTTCTGTAGATTTGTCAACTTCCAGACTGTGGCACATGTGCCGCTTGCAAGGACATGTTAAAATTTGGTGGCACAGGAAGAGTAAAGCAGGCTTGTGCAAGTCGAAGGTAGGTCTGAGGTCATTCCTGTATACTCTTGTAATAATTCACAGATTTAAATTAGCAGTAATAAATAAAGGAGCTTTTGGTATTTAATATCGGTGAAGGAGTTAGTTAGATTGAATTTTATGGCTTAGTTTCTAACCAGTTGGTTAAAGTTGGGTGACCATGGCTCTTTTTCCAGTTGTGGCTCACTGGCTTGTTTTCCCTACTCCTCATTGCTTATGCTGAGCACCAAGTACAATGGCGGTAGGTTCCACTTTTTAAGTCTGGACCCCCTTCAGTAGTAAAAGGTGTAACTTTAATAGATTTCACTAGTTCACATCTTCATCTTGTGTGCAAAAAATTACACTCCTCATAGTTATTTCATGTAAGTGGTGGCATGTGATGGGACTTGCAGACCTCAAACTTGGAGGCCAGTAATGACCAGGGGTAATGATGATTGGTTGTACAGCACTATTAAATACTCAGTAGATTCCAGCATTTATATAAGTGCATTATTTTATTATTATTAATTATTGTAGACATGAACGAAAAATAAGGTCTATCATACCATGGTACATTTTTTCTTTTAATGATGGTTTTATTTCTTGTTCCTTCAGATGTCCAAATATGGCCGTGCAAGATGCAGACGAAAATGAGGAGGAAGAAGAAATTGAAGACTCACAGGTGAAGCCAAGACCCAAGAGGATGGCTACACCTAGCAAGAAGAAGCAACAAAGAGTAAGACCTCACCTTCCCCTCTGCCCCCCTGCAGAATGTGACTGATTTAATTGACTAATCTTCACATAGCAGTTTTAGACTTGCATCATTATTACAGAGCAAGTCAAGGTTACAATCACAGTTGTTTAGAATTAGACTCATTTGGTTAGATGTAGTTTTGCAGCCCTGTTTCCAACCAATTGGTTCAAGTCGAGCCGGCCACGCCCTTTTTCTAGTTTTGGCTCACTGGCTTGTTTTCCCTACTCCATTGCTTATGCGGAGCATCACGCACAAGGGCAGTAGGTTCCATAAAGATTTTTTTAGAAATATGTGTTTTTCATTGAAAGGTTCTTTTCTTGATACAAGCTGTTGTCAGTGAAGATACTATCTGGGGATATTTAATCAAAATCTCCTTTTAATTTTTTCTTTATTTTCTTAATCACTTCGCTACTTCCACATGTAGAGTTTCCACTAACAATATTGGTCCTTCTTGATCAAGTAAGATTCATCCAAGGTGGGGTGAAAGGGTCCAGTGGTATCCTATGCTTTTGGAAATTCAATTCTGCATTAGAAAGTAATGGTTATGCTTGGGTACTTTAAGTAAAATCAAATTTACTTGCCTTTAAAAGAGTTTGATATAGATGAGTTTTTGATTAGCTTGTTAAACATTGAGGGATATTTAAAATAAATTTCACTGTGAATTTTTTTTTCTTCATTGTTTCTTCTCAGAGTAATGTTGAATGGGTTGGAGACCCAATTACAATAGAAGAAGACAGGGCATATTTTGCAGCTGTTTTGATTAACAAAGAAAAGGTAAAGTTGGAACAGATGATCCTATTAAACACCGAAAGGTTGTAAAATCTGTCAAAATTCAAAACTTGAAGAATTTCAAAATTTTTTGATTTAAGACACATACAGTTTTTAAAATTACAGATTTTATTCCATATCTGAATATATTAAAGATTATTCTGGATCCACCAAGATCAAAATTTATCCTTTCAGAACAGTGAATGAATTGGACTGAAAACATAATTGGATCAAACCTGCATGTTTGGGCAAAATTTTGTAAACAATATATGTAAAGAAAAGTAACTGCCGTAAGTACTATCTTAGCGGAGCACCACCATGAGTTTGCACGGAGAGTACCAGGAAAATGGCTAGACACAGCCATTTCCAGTGTATTTAAGCTGTATGATTTTAATTGAGAAATTGAGTTGCTGCATATCAAAAATAGAATAGAATTAGTTAGTTAGAGTTTTAAGGCCCAGTTTCCAACCTATTGGTTCAAGTTTTTTTCAGTTTTCGCTCACTGGCTTGTTTCCCCTACTCCATTGCTTTGTGGAGCATCACGCACAAAGGCAGTAGGTTCCATTTTTGGAGTCTATGGTATGACTCGACCTGGGAATAGAATAGAGGAATATTAATTATCCAGTGGAGTGGAGAACAGAAAGGAGAAAAACATGCTTGGAAGCCTAATAGTTTGGCAAAAAACAGACTATACAACAGTATATGGATATACACTGAATGTAATCAATATTTCAGGCATAGTATGGGTTTACAAATTGCACGTAGGGTCGATGATCAGAAAATGGTCATGTAATACAGGTTTGTCATAAACAAACGGCTTTCTTTTTTTATTATCAGAGAATTTAAACTTACTCATCATAATTAGTATGCAGGGCTTCCACACTGTAGGGAAAATGGGGGAAAGTCTGGAATTTTTTATGGGATTGAAGATACTTGAATTTAGAGTGCTTCGTCTGGAAAATGTACTATATATGTGGTCATGAAGTTTGAAAAACTTATGTTTACGATAGTTCCTATCATGTTTTGTTTGTGTCCATGCTGGGTAAACACTTAAAAATGAACCTTTACGAGATTCTTCATGTTTTAGTACTAACCATTTCCATTGTAGTTCTTAAAAAGTCGGGAAAAAGTCTTAAACTTCAGTACTTCACAAGCATGGGAACCCTGAACTGAATGGTTAAATTTAAGCTGATTAACCTGCTGTAAACATATTTCAGATTGGGTCATGTTGAAGCAATTGTTTTGTCATTCTCTAGATAACACAAGGTGACCATGTAATGGTCCACCCAGATGATCCTTCCAAACCAGTCTTCATCACCAAGGTGATATATATGTGGCAGCAGGAGGATGGAGAACAAATGTTTCATTTTCAGCGGTACTTGTAAGTATATACTGCCTTCTATAATCAGTGTCAAAAAGTTTGGTTGAGTAACTACTCATAAAAAACTGAAGCATCAGTGCATCATATCAGCTCAAAAGTTTCTTTCCTGTAATCTAATAGAAGCATTTCATTTCATCAAGGACTTAACCAAACCTTTTTTTGTTCAAAAAGGTTAGAATTCAGGATAAAAAAGTGTTTTTGCCTTTGTAAAGGATGTTTTATAGAATTTAAAGCTCTTTACAAGCAATCTGGTAATTGTCAGTCAGTTATTTCATTTCATTCTACACTTGAACACTCATGATTTGTAAGAACCCAGAATAACTGCAGATGGTCAGTTTATAGAGTTGGAAGCATGAAATCAGTGTTTATTGGCTGAACTCACTCAGGTATAGGGTCATCGCTGAGCCAGTACACTTATCAATCCTCGAAACATTAGATCTGCTTTCAAAACAAGATTCAACTGCAAACTTGATCGGCATGTGTTTGTACGAGCAAATGTAAATTGGCATTTGGTTCAACCCTTCCTATAATTATAATCTAGTACTGTTTGCACTCTTAGAATTACAAAAAGATAGAGTCATAGGGGTAGGTCAGCATGTTGATACAAAATGTTGTCATAAGGCATACCCATAAAATAAGAACCCACCTTGAGCTGGGGGTGGTAGAATATGAAAGCGGGGACTGAAGTTAAGGACTTGAACTGTATTTGAACTGTTATGTGAAGCCAACTTGAACTAATTTTGTATTTGAAACCATATCTACCCTTTATCTTTTCCTCTAGTAGACACTATAAAACTCTAGGAGACAATATAAAACTCTAGTAGACATTATAAAAGTTGGTCACATTGGTGTGTCATTAAATCTCATCTAAAGGACTAGCCAAAATGTAAAGCATGAAATATTGTGAGGGTGTTTTGTAAAACAAAATTTAGAAAATTTGAATGTCTGCATTTACATGGAATGTGAGTTTGATTTGGGTATTTGCAACATATTTTGTTAATTTTCTGTAAAGTTAAGCAAGTTTCAAAACAGATTGAAATTATGGTGCCTTACATTTTTGTAATAAATCACAGACTCTTCAGTTTAATCATTCCTTTACACCAGTAAAAGAGAAAGGGTTGATGACCTAATGTTTGTATTATGCGCTGCAGCTATTTTTTGAGATAATAGAAAGCAACTTTAATGCAGATTGCAGGACATCACCTGCCTTAACCCTTGTTATGATGCAAGCAATGTGTGTCACCATAAGGATGCTTTAAAATGTAAATATTTAACCAAAAGATGCACCTCCACTTGCTTTCTTAGGTCATGTGATGGCTTTCACCTTGAATGGTTTAACTCGAATGTGTCATTTTTCTCGAGAGGAGGATAAAACTGTGTTTAATCAAAATTAGAGAGCATCTTCAACTCAGTTCAGTGTGATAAGAAGTAGTTTTAGTTTTTGTGTATGTAATCATTTGACTAACATATTTATGTTTTATACTTAGATATGGTTCAGAGACTGTTCTTGGTGAAACGTCAGACCCTCTTGAATTATTTGTGGCAGATGAGTGTCAAGACACATATTTGGCATCAATTTCATGCAAGTGTGAGGTGAGGATCAAATTCATTTTGGGGTACTTTCTACAAATGTAATGGCAAAAACTGTGTCTCTGAGGTGTTTATCTGGTATACAGAGGGGCAGTCATCATTGTGTTGGCAACACTGAATTGTGATTTAGAGTAACAAGGACAATATTTGTTTGTTTGTTTGTTTTTTTTGGGGGGGGGGAGTGGAGGTTTGGGCCTATGTGACATCATTAATCTCTTTCTGACTGACCTTAACTGACATTTAGGCCTAGCATTATCATGTATTTTAAACAATGAAGGTGAATGTCACTAATGCTGTCCAATGCAAATAGTGTCCTAGTTTTAACTTTGCTGGGCATTGATTCAAAATGATTGCATTTCTTATACAGGCATTTCTTCATCTTAATTATAGACACAATTGCAAAATTTATAAGTGCTCTGGAAAATCAGAGTAGTTTTAAAATAATTAATATTTACCATGCATTTGTACATCAGGCCTAATTTTAAGGAAATTTTTCAAGTTGTCCGTCATACAAGCTGGAGACATAGTGGTTGTCTGAAAAAATGTTTGGTTATCCAAATGAAGGTGAAAAATGATATGCAAACAGCTGTTTTTGATATGTCTACAATAGAAAACAAAGATTAGATTTTTATTTTGTAGTTTTCCATTTCTATCCGTTTCAGTAATAAACAATAGGTCATACCATTGTTTAAAAACCCATTGTAATTATATATGTTGTAACATTCTTTCTTGCAGAGGTAAAATAGCTAGTCAATTACAAATAACATTTACTTGTCCATTGGACAACCTGAGAATTAGTTAGGAGAGGTTTTTATGGCCCAGTTTCCAACCAGTTGGTTCAAGTCGAGCTAGCCACAGCCTTTTTTCCAGTTGTGGCTCTCTGGCTTGTTTTCCCTGTTCCATTGCTTATGCGGAGCATCACGCAAAACAGCAGTATGTTCCATTTTCTGGGCCTTTGGTATGACTTGACCTGGGAATAGAACCTGGGCCTTCGGTGTGAGAGGCAGAGACCAAACATGCGGTCCTGGCAATCTGAGAGAGAGAAAGTGGTTGTCCAAAACAAATTTTACCAATTTTGGACAATAGGACATATTTGGTCCATGATTGTAAATATCTTTGAAATGAACAACATACAAAGATAAAGCATTTGGAAGCTATATATGTGTTCTCTTCCCTTCCTCCCTTCACTCTCCCACCCTGTCTCTTACTTACCCGCCCTCCCAAACCTCCCCCTGCCCCCCTTTTACATCAAAGTCAGTATTATTCATGTTTTTATAAAAAAAAAAAAATTATTTCAATAGTTTTGTGTTTGTTTCAGGTCATTCAAAAGAAGCCTACTTCTGATTGGTTTATGATCGGTGGATCTCCTGACTTCCATACTGATAATGTCATTGAAGTAGATAATGGCAAAACATTTTATTACCAGAAGTGGTATCATGAACAATTGGCCCGGTTTGAGGACCTTCCTGTCACCCCCAGGCCAAAAGGAATACCCCGGTATCGCTTTTGTGATTGCTGTGTGAGAGTAGAAGAGAAGAAAATGGTGAGGAGACATTTTGTAAGGAAATTGTCCTTTTAATAAAGTGAATAGCAGAGGGTTTGTGTTTGCTTGTAAATTGTTACATTTTTGTGTCAGTTCATGATTTTAAGTCACAAATTCAAATTAGTGCTCTGGTTAGGTGGACATTCCACCTACTGAATGTCAGATCTAGTGAACCTTTGGTAGTGAAGGCAACCATGCATTTTACAATCTATATATTCTGAAAAGTAAACCTTTACATCAAATTTGGAATTGATTTCAAAAAGTACTTTCTTTGAAAACTTGTGTTTTAAAGGCATATTCCAAAGACAAAATTCATTGACTTCAAAATGTGTGGGAAATTTTTCCCTTTCAGGAGGTGAAAACTGCTTTTCATACAAGCCCCCTAGTTGAAAGCCACCAGAACATGCCTGTTATATTTTTGTCTTGATTTGTGCTTGCAGAGTGAGACCCCAAGAGTTGGTGAAGAAATTCAAAATAGAAATGGTGATGCTGGTAAACTCTACTATAGATAAAAGAGTTGAATGATTTAATAAAGTACTAAAACGACCATGCTCACTGGAAATATGCTAGCACCAAAAGGGGTCTACCCAATGGTCCCTAGGTTCAAATTTCCCAAGGTCTCATGTTCAATGTTTTCATATTATTGGAAAGGTTGGTGATGATATCATGGTTCCCAGGGTAGATGTTCCCAGCAAACCCTGGGAACAGTGACACAGTTGCCACCAAAAAGCTGCATGGATCAAAGAAACAAAGAAGTAAAATTGAAATACATACCATATTATGCTCATAAGTCCTATGTTTCAGTATACTTAAAAAAAATTATTGTGCCAATTGTTTAACGTTTTAATTTTATGACAAAATGTTCTTTTTAACTTGTATATTTTCTGTGACTGACTGCATGGTAAAGTGGTTAAAGCATCCATCCTGCAGCTGAGAGGTCTGGAGTTCAACTCCTCACCAGTAATACCGAAGACTTTAAAAATGAAACCTACTGCCATTGTGCTTGGTGCTCAGCATAAGCAGTTGAGTAGGGAAAACAAGCCAGTGAGCCATAACTGGAAGAAAGGCCATGGCCAGCCCAACTTAAACCAATAGATTAGAAAAGGGACTGTAAAACCTCATCTAATTTTTTCTTTGCTTTCTGCACAGCTCCTGCTTTCTGAAAAACGTAGAATACAAACCTGGAGATTGTGTTTACTTATTACTGGAGAGTATTTCCTTCAATATCAAGCCAAAACCTCCTCCAAAAAAGACTACCAGCACCAATAACAGTACTAATTCAGTGCTGCTATTGGTGCTGGTAGCGCTGTCAACGCTTCTGTGTGGCCGCTACAGGTTGTTTTTAAAGGACAGCCTCAGTTATCAGCCAAAAACTATGGTGGTGGGTGCCCTGTTCAATAGAGTATAATATGCCTATGCAAATATGCTGGATGAAATTGGCATATATTTAGTTACATTTGCAACATTTAGGTATGGTTTACTCTACAACTTAGGGTTCCTGTTCATCCAGATTAGCTCACTGTATTAAGTTTTAAAATCCCTGTAGGTTTGAGGGAATTCCCGGTTCATTCACTTTCCACCATATCACAGTTTTTTAGGTAGGGGGGATGTAGAAGTCTAAAATGAATTACATTTTTCCTGATGATGAGACTGCTAATGTGAAACTGGTTACACTTTTCATTGTTGTCAATCACAGCTAATAGGCTGGTCATAAGTACCAGAGCAGCCTTTCCTTCATGCAAATTCTCTTTTTCTCTTTTATGAATTTTATCATTAAGTTCACTGTGATATCTTTTCAGGAAAGAAATTCTTCAGAAAACAGAGTGGAAAGAGGCCCTGGTCTGATGAAGAAAGAAAGTGCCTTTTTGACTTCTTTCAGAAAAACATCAAGCAGGGAAATGTGCCAGGAAGAGCGGCATGTAGAGAGGCCCACAAAAAATTCCACTGTTTAAAGAGAAGAAGTCACGATAACATTAAGGACTTCGTCAGGAACCAAATTGTGAAGCTTACCAAAAAAAGTAAGCAGATGTAGTATTTGTTCAGAAGGAGGTAGAGGATTGTTTTGAATGATTTTAAGATGCTGTGTTTATGCAACCTTGCTGGATTCGGGGGGGCCGGGGGGGGGGGGGGAGGGGTTGCAAAATTCTTCAAGAAGCAAGCTGAAATCGTAGCATTGTCCAGTGAGAGAAGGGAATTGTTTTATGAGTTCTTTATGACAAATATTTGGTAGGAAAAATAATAAAACAAGGTGCAAACAGAGAAGTCTGCAGAAGGTGGAGCTGTTTGAAGCTGAGGAAACCTGACAAGCCACCAGAATTTGCCAAGAAGATCTTAATGATTGTCAAATCTGAGGGAAGTAATTTTGCATCATTTTCGCTACCTTCAGAAACAGGGTGGGAGTAAATTAGTATGGAGGGGGTGGGGGTGTGAGAACTGGCCAGGAAACAAGTATGGAAAGTATAATGGCAAGCTTAAAGTGGTATTAAGTGATTGTTACGTTTTTTGTTCACTCAGATGATTTGAATGATTTGTGAGATTGGCTGGGGAAGCTTGGACAGTTGCAAAGTTCTTCAAGAGGCAGACTTAACTATGACATTCTCCAAAGGGGAAAAAATAATATCTTGAAGAGCTCTTTATTTAGAACATGAAAAAGTAATAAAGCAAAGCAAAGAAAAAGGTCATCAGGAAACAAGACCTAACAAAGTACAATGATCAGAGGAGGATAGAATGTTCCTTTATCATTTTGTTCAAACAGTTATTATACAAAAGAAGAGAGATACAAAAGAAGAGATCAGGAATGTACTGAAGCCATACATTATTCAGTATCTTGAACTAGAGAAACCTTTCTAAGAGGTTCTTCAAAAATCAGAGAGGCTTGCCAACAGTTTGTAGTAAAATTTTTAGATGTTTTGTGCAGTTTTGAAGACCTGAATGATTGACAGAGTAGGGCAGAATCTTTCAAGAAAAAAGTAACATAGGTGAGTGGTTCAAAGAGAAAAAATTTGGCTTTAGTTTTTCATTGGGGGATAAAAGATCACGAAAAATAATGGAACCAGCTGCATGCAGAGAAGACTTCAAATTATGTTAAAATCTAACCTTGGTTGTATGGCTTTTAAAATGCAGAGAAGATAATGTTAAATATGTTTTTTTTTTGCATTCATTGTATTATGTATTAGCAGTTTTTGATGAAAAGGAATGAAAACCATCAGGAAACAAGACTGAACAGTACAACCTCCAAAAAAAAGGAGCCTTAGAGACTTTGTGCAAACAAAAACCAGACTTTTTGATTTTTTTAAAAAACATGTTTGTTCAAGAAAATGCCATTGGGCAATGCTGGAAAGCATGCCAGGATTTACAGAGGGCGTATCTTATTCAGTTGCTTGAAGATAGAAATTTTCCAGTAAGCTTTTGTTTTCGTAAATACAAGGAGCAGTTATTGATTCAAGAGAATTCAAATCATCAGGAACTAAGACTAAAAAGTATAATCATCAAGGAAAGGAAAAGCCTTTTTGATTTTCTCCAGCCTCCCACCTCTCCACCCCCACCCTTGTATAGAAAAACAACCTTTTTGATTTTGTCCAAAAAAGAAGAAAACTGACAATACAAAAGCAGGCCAGGATTGCACAGAAGGCATATCTTATGTCATAGTGACTTAACACAAAAAATTTCACCAGGACAAGTAAGTATTTTAAGAATCAGATTCACTTACCTCAAGTGGCATGAAGTATTTTGACAAGTTGTATAACCCAGGAGCCTTGAAGGATAGGTGAAGGGTGTGGGGAGGGGGAGGGTCAGGGAGAATTTGTCAAGGGGCAAGGGAAATTTCTCAAGGAGAAAACTAAATGTATGATATTGTACAAAGAGGAAAAGAATGTGTTGAAGAGTTCTTTACTAAGAATATCAGACAGGGCAAAGTATTTGAACAAGCTACATGCATAGAAGTTGTTAGAGGATGTAGCTGTTTTAACCAAAGGAGACCCAATGAGGTTAAATAATTTGCTTTCATTAAAATATTCACATATCTTTTACTGATTTCTTCAAAAGCAGGTTGTAAGGTTTATGAAAAGTAGAGAAAGTCAGATTTTAGTTAGTTTGTCATTAATTTTGGGAACATTTTGGATGGGAGGTGGGATGTTTAGGAGGAAACAAGATTGACAAATTACAATGATCAGGGGTGGACACAAAGTGCCTTTATGATTTTGTTCAAACATATTATACAAGAAAAGGAAGGGACCAAGAAGGGAGGGAGGGGGGGGGGGGGACCAAGTAGCCATGTGCCTCTATGAAATCAAAGAGGCTTGCCAAAAGTGGAAGTATATATTTAAGATGTTTTAGTGCACTTTGCTTGTTTCAGTTGTGGAGCAGTGGTGCAGAGCAAGGTCCCTCAACCACTCCCAGCCTTTGGGAAAGTGGCTTAAGACTGGGAATACACTCAGGTCCATTGGATGGGGACGTTAAGTAGTGGTCCCAAAAGCAGGATTGGGAGTGATTAGTACATGCCTTTGTCATTAACCTCTGAGCCCTTTTCATCTGTGCTCACTCTGGGGTAGGGTCCTTGATGAGCTAATTGGCTTCCTGATCCTCAAAGGTTAAACTAAACTTGAACTTAAAAGTAGCACACGGCTTTTCTTGTGTTGTGTTTGTGTATTCTAGGAGTCATTAGAGGTGGAAACATTCTTCAGTAAGCAAACTTTAAGTGTGACATGATCAAAACAGGAACAGATATGTCTTGATTAATGCAGAAATGTCACAGGACAAAGTGGTAAAATAAGCTGCCTGTAGAGAGGTCAAGCCCCCCCACCTCCTCCCCACCCCCAAAGTGAAGCTTTTAAAGAAGGCATATAAGATTAAAAGACTATCAGTAAAGCATTTCAAATTTTGTTGGTGTTTTTCCAGTAATGGATTGTTTCTTTGGCATTCAGAGTTTTTATTCTGTAACATTGATAATAGTTTTGTGAATAAATCAAGTTGTGTTTTCAGTTTACTCCTCTTTTCTTTTTTATTGCTTCATGTAGCTCAGGGTGAAGACTCATTGACTTATTTTGCATGCACATTTTTGAAAACTCTACAAAACCCTACAGGATGTTATCAAAATAAAGGAAAAGGAGAGCTTGTCAGCAGCTGTATCTTGTGTTGAGGTCTCTTGTTAGGTAAAACTCAACTAAAATTATGGTAAATCAAGACAGGATACATTCAATTTTAGTACATGGTATGAGCTTTGCAGTGTAAAGTAGATGTGTCCAGGTCTAGATGTGTACCACTATTTGTAAGACAGGAAGGTGACGCTTCTTGACGTGCAAAGGTGGAGCAAGCGTGATCTCAGATATGAAAGGGGTATGGATTGAATAATTTATACAAGTTTGGAGAAAATGTAGATCACTTTACAGGGTAATTAAACAGATTTGGGTAATTGTACGTTGAACTGTATAAGCCCCATCTGCCCAATAGAATGGCCCAAACTTGCAAGTCCTTTTTTACAAGAAAAACAGTTCAGCTTTTCGACTAAGGATAAAATAATTTACAGAAATTGATGGAAATTATGCAGTTGTAGATTAAATCATAAGGGAAGGGACAGGGCTTATATGGCCTGCCATACTTCTGTGCTGTTTAAAATGAAGTCCAAGAAAAGCAAAACAACGAAACCCAGCATTACCAGAAGTAATAAAAAAAGTCGTGAGGTCATGACAGCTGATTCTGCATTTTTTCAGAAAAGAAACAAGTTCATTTCCTGAGAACTGACTGCTGCTGAATTTGTCTATCCAAAAGTTTGTGTTGTGGTACAACATAGTAGTATGTATCCACAAGGATAGGGACAAAACTGTTCAACTTACAAAGGTTGGTAAGTATGTCTCCAGAAGACAATATCAAACAAGGATAGTGCTGAACTAATTGGCCATACCAACCTGTGTAAGTACGTCTCCAAAAGGAGTGTTGCATAAGGATGGTGTGAATCTAAGAGGTCGTCTCCACAAGGCAAGTCTCCATTAGGCCATGAATGTGAGTATGTATGTATGTATGTATGTATGTATGTATGTATGTATGTATGTATGTGTGGGTGGGTGTCTGTGCATGTTACATAACATCGTAAGAGAGCAACGATGTGCGCCGTAAATTCTCTCACTTTTGCTAAAGGGTCATCAGCTAGCTCCCCGATTATACCAAGGCTATAAGAGGTAGTATCCTTCTGCTTATAGTGGCAATCACGTGCCACGAAGACAGAACTTTCGCAGCTGTTGGAAAAAATTAATGAAAAAGTTGCAAACGGTTTCAAAGAGTGGGTGCGTACTGTAGTTTGATAAGATAGCTTGTATGACGACGAAAAAACTGGTAAAATCAATTCAAAAAGAAAACTTTTAAGTGTCTTTGTAACTCCCAAGTATTTTCTTATGAGACAACTCCATTCGTATGTGGAAAACGGTTAATGGGTCCAGAAAACCATCATCTTCTAAACTTGTTTCAATTTAAGAAAAATAATTTTTCATGGTACAGTAGTTTCATCAAATAGTTTTAGAAAATAATTTTTATAACCTTACAAATGTTAAAACCAGCTTTACTTTGGAAACTTATAGCTCGGTTCAATTGTTTCTACTTAAGAAAAGGGTGAAGGAATTATTGATTTGTAATAAATTTTACAAATGAGGAAAGGGTAACTACACTGTGTAACCATTTACCTGTAAGTACAGAAACTGAATGGAAAATTCAATCGTCCCCCTTTTCAGAAAGCAAATGTAAAAATTAATTACAAGGTAAATAATGTTAGTTTTAATATATATACTGGTTGAAGTTTTAGAAAACTATTCAGTGAACTAGTTTGACCATACATGCTTCATTTTCATGAATAGGTAAAGCGTTAATTTTGAGGTCCTTTTAAAATCAACTGTATTTATAATCGGAAGTTCACAAATTTTCGACGCTCTTCGCACCTTCGTCAGTGTCAGCTAGATATTAGGAGTTGAAAGAAAACATATTAATTGCTGAAAGCATAGAGAAGCAAGGAGGTACCCAGGTTTCAATGCCTTTCAAATCCCAAATACCTAATACTTCACTTGTTTTGCTAATGTAATCAGAGTTACTAGATGAAACATCAACTTACACTTTTAAAATACTGCAAACATTATTTTGAAAATAAATTCGTAAGTAAATATGGGTACAAGTCGTAAAAATGATCAGGAAGTGGGGAAAAGTCATTAACTCATTTATCTCTGTACCAAATCAGCACACACTTTTGGCAAGAGGTAAAAGTCATTGTTAAAAATTTTAAAGGAATAAAATAGGCACAGAATGTTTTCTGCAATGTGTAAATAATAAAATAACACTTAACTTCAGGAAAACAACCCTTGACCGACCACATATTATGTATAAACTATTTAAAACAAACAGGTTATGTAATTTTTTGACAAACCACTCGTATGGCTACAGACAAAAAAATTAAAATTCAACTAATAACGAAATCAACATGTTATTACCAGATTAATATATTAAAGGGTGTTGACCAACCCTGAAATTCATTTACTTGTCGCAGGCAAAAATGCTCGGGAAAATTAAAGTCATAGTAGTGTTTGATTAAAACTCTTGAATTTGCTTCCCCATAAAAGATGGAAATATCCGTGTGTCATATACAGTACATTTATGTATAATTCCAGACAATTCCAGAGAATTTCAAAAAAATAAGTGTAAAAATGATGTTAAATGTCAAGATGTTTAACAGAGCACATGAAGCACTGCAATGCATTATGGAATTTCGAGAGTTGCTCATATTTCAGTGAGTGAATTTTTTATTTTTGAAATATCTTCCTAAACAGGTGCCATCTAAGCATTAAGAGCCAACTCTAGCTTTTGCACACTAACGACTTTTGCCATATTTTATATAACTTCGTCTTCGTCTCGAAATAATTCTAAACTAGGCTCGTGTAGCAATATTTGTTTTTCACTCTCTTGAAGTGGGACTTGGGGTACAATTCGTAACAAACCCTTCTCTTCCACGCTCCTCATCTTTGCATTTAGAAATAGCAACATGTCATTTTTTTTCTTCGCAGCTTTCGCGTGCGCAGGCCACATCAATTAAAAATAATCTGCTTGTTGCCCTAGTTACAACTTCAGTTAAAGTGTCTTCCATGTTGCAAAGATGTCTAAAGTCAATAACAGCATTTTTTGTGTCGCATCCGGTAAAATAAGCAGCAGGACGAACCATTAAGTTTATTTTCCACTTGGAAAGTAATTTATTTACCGCGGCATGCTCTCTTGTCATTATGACAAGATCCTTTACATCAATATGGTTGTTATATGCCTTCCCAGCCTGTTCTAATTCTATGGTAACACGTTCAAAAAGCTTTGCTAAAAGGATAGGGGTACAATTGTGAACATCTGCAAGTGGGAGCTCACCACAAATGTATTCCATTTTGTATATTTCGGGAAGGATCCCTCCAATACCGTGTCCAATTCGGTACCCTTTTTCCAATCCAATGGTTTAGCAAAGTCAGGGTTTGTAGTTGACATTTTCATCACTTGATTTAAATGAATAACATCAAATCCAAGGCTTCGCAATTTAGAATAATCGGGGCACAACGAGGCGGGATTTAAAATGATCCATAGATGTTTTAAGCCCAAGTTGACAACTCCGTCATGCTTTGACAAAACTCATTTTTCTTCAGAAATCCAAATGCATCTATCACGATCGACAGATCAGAAACTTTGTGTTTCTGCGTTAAAGTCTTTATGCCGTTAATATTCCTTTCAGTTGTTAATTGTGAGATCTGATAAAATTATCTTCAATTGCCATTATTTTGAGATCAAAATTGTCTTCGCAACCAATTGAACTAGATTTGACCCACAATTTCATTTTTGAAGGAACATCATATCTCTATTTCCAGCAATTAAGTAAATAACATGTTTTACCCTTTTGGGGCTGTGTAAAATATTTTGTACTTTCCATGCAGCTAGTATTGTTTTACCACTTCACGGGGGCCCCTTTAAAAACAAAAAGTGTTAAGTTGTGTTCGCAATGGCACTTTGTTCCCGATTTAGTTGAACCTTTCTTGTCTCGCTGGATTCTATCGACCCTTCGTTTTCAATATCTCTATGTATGTCGTTAGCAACAGTTTTGATATCTACTCGAAGGAAAGGACCAAGTAACCTACTTATAATATTTGTGTATACCTTCGAGTTGAACTGAACATCTGAGGAACGGGTCATGAGTTTTTCAAGAATTTACGTAAACCATATATGTAACTCACTTATTGTCTGAAGTTCATCTTTCGTTATGAAATGTTCTGAGCACCGTTGGCAAATAAGACTTCTCATGCTATCTCTTGAACAATTTGGAAAAATCATTACTTTTATGAGCATATGGTTTATATCTTCAGTTAAATCGAAACTTGAATTAACTATAAATTCTAAGGCCTTGGAACATTGTTCTCCAAAGCCTTTCTCAATTACCTTTTCCAAACTTCTTCCATCCCTCTTTATTGTTTTTGACTTAACTTCAAATGCAAACACACCCTTATTTGGTAGAAAGACCTGAATGTCGCTTTCCCCTTCTCGTATTTTATCCGGAGTTACATAAAGAAGTTCTTTAGGAAACATTTTTTTCCATTCATACCCACTGATAATAATTTTTTTTTATTTGTCCCACATAGGCCTATATAAGTTGGAGTTATGTAACGCGTATTAGGAGTACGATGCATTTTTAAAATTAAACCTCAAGGGCCAACGATAAGATTTGTGGAAAGCGTTTGGAAAGAAGTCATTCATGAATGACAAATTAAAATTTTTGTTCGAACATGTTTCTTCTCTTCCTCCACCGCGAACATACGTTAGCTGTTTTTCAAGACGTCTTGCCAAGTTACCACTTACTTTCTTCCTCAAAGCTCTATCTGATGGAGCAATGTCTGTCGATATATGAACCAAACCTTTGGCAGTTGAACATGTATTACAGCAGTTTTTGATTCTGAAAACAAAGTTGTTAATAAAATTCCTTGATTACTGAAAGTGAATCGAGACTAAAACATATTTTTCCTCAGAATGCTTTTCCAAAGTCCTCCAGACCCTATAGGCAAGGGGCCGTTCGGTTAAACCAAAACTTTAACTGCTTCCCAAAGAGGCTATTACGTCCATTGAAGTGACCAACCTCACGGCTCGCAGATTATTTACATTATTGTTTCCTTATTATCTGAAATAAAACAAATTTTGTGGGAAGGCGTAAAAAACATTCTCTCCCAATAAAAGGACTTAACAAAGAGAATGTAGCATCAACTCCCATCTTCTTATATGATGGAAAGGGTGCTCTAGGATATCTAGCTGCCTTAGATAGTGAGATAATGGATTGAACGCTCCATAGGATAGGCTTCAAAATAGGTCAAGGAGGTTAAGCCCTCTGAGGTTTTCTACCCCACTCCTACAGATGGAAATGAGTAAAATCTTTATAAGCGATAGGCCTACTAGTAGTGTAGTAGAAAATGATTACGCTTTGCAATTGATTGAATTGAGTTTTTAGCTTTTAGTCTTTGATCATGGTCAAGGGATTTGTAAAACAGATATGTAAACAGATATTTAAAAAAGCTTTATATGGCCATATAAAGCTAGATATAACTTACTGAAATGATTTTCCTGATATTAAAGTAAAGTTTTGTACGGCCATATCAAGCCAGATATAACTTGATGAAATTCCAGTCCAGATATGAAAACTGAGTTTTATATGGCCAAATGAAGCATTTATAAAACTCTATAGGCCTGGAGGTATCTTGATATGTTATACCAAGTTTTATAAGGCCATATGAAGCCAAATATAATTTGGTATATGCCTTTCCAGATAAAAATAAGGCTTTATATGGCCATGTGAAGTCAGATAAAATTTGATAAAATTGCAGTCCAGATATGAAAATTAAGTTTTCTATGACCATATGAAGCATGATATAAAACCCTAATCGACATTAAACTTTGTTGGAGATGCCCAGGTAGTCCTCATATTACATATGCTCCTTCAGTGGTCGTAAAAGCTTCTTCGAGAAGCAGTTAAAGTTTGGTTTCGCCCGGCGCCAGAGGATCCGGAAGACCTTTGAAAAAGTATACTGGCTCGATATCGCTTCTTGGTCTCTTGGCTAATACCATGTGTAGTATCAGCTCTTTGTATCAAGTCTAGAATGAAGCCATACATAACAGACCAATAATGTAAATGGTCTGCGGGTGGCGAGGTTGGTCACGTGTTGTCCTTCAGTGGACGTAATAGCTTCTTCTGGAAGCTGCTTATAGTTTGGTTTCACCGAACGACCCTTTGCCAGAGGGTTGGGAGGACTTTAGAAAAAGTATACTGGCTAAACAAGGTACCCTCAACTTCTCGGCCATTTGGCAACGATCATGTGCAGTATCTGTTCTTTTTGACTGGTCTAGCATGGAGCCATGCATGTCAGACCAACGATATAAATGGTAAAGGGCCGTTCGGCCAAACCAAAACTTTAACTGCTTCCCGAAGAAGATATCACGTCCACTGAAGGACATTACGTGACCAACCTCAGACCGTTTACATCATTGGTCAGTCATGTGTGGCTCAGTTCTGAATGACTGAATGAAAAAACAGATACTACACATGACCATATCTGTCCCATATAAAATGTGAGCCATAACAAATTTATTTATGTGCCAAATATTGGGGTGGTATTAATTTCGTCCGCCTCTAAATTGTAAATGGACTTCAGTGATGGAGAACCTAATATTAGAACTCTCATTTCTCCGGTTAAAAATAACATCATTTTTAACACACCACTCTTCAAGGGCTTTAAAGTCCAAGAGAAGAACCAAAAGCTACAAGATTACCCATGAGAAGTTTCACTTATTGGTGTCAAAACCAATTTACCCGCCTGAAAAATTCAACCTTAGTGTCAAAAAACATGTGGCAAACCTCATGTCTTTTAAGGAAATATAAGATTATATGTAGTCATGAATCAGACATAACCGATTATGCGGATCCCCCAATTACTTGAAGAATAACTTCTTACATGAAAGAAAGATTCATAAATCTAACCTTTCAACATTAAGGTCCACATAAATAAGGTTCATATCAATGCAATGCCTTATAGGAGAAAAGTCGCCCATAGCCTAAGCTAAGCATGCTTAAGCTTTTTGAGAACCACGTTCAACCCTTACTTAATATAAAACACTAAATGGATATTTGGAGAATTACGAACACTATCAACCCTTTCAAATAATAATGTTTAGGGAATTAATGAGTCGTTAAAAAGGAGGGGATGAAAATTTTATTCCGTCCGTTTTCTTGAGCATAACAAAACTAAAGGGTATGTGGAATTTTCCCTTTCACTTGCTTTTGAAAAATAATTTCTTTGCCAACCATATTTCTCCCAGTTATCTCATTTATAATTAGAACGTCCTATAGGGATCACATAAGCTTTTACAATAATATACCTTTCAGCCATTTTCCCAAAACGACGGGTTGACAAGTTGTTTTTTTTTTCGTGCGCCTGTTCAGCACTTCAAAAGGAAGCAAAAAGTGTGGGTCGAATATACAAGCAATGACCTTACAATTGACAAATAAAGGATATTTAATTTTCAACCTGTTTTCTTGAGCTACCTGTGATAACATAAATGAGTTTTAAATTTTTGTCATTTTCCATTTCTATGTAGATTGATGTTTACATGTGACAGTTTGATATTAACGACTTTGGACCTAATACAACAATTAATAAAATGCAAAAGGCAAACCTAGAACTCGCTTTCCACAGACTCGCTTTAGGTTGTTATAGTTATCCTGTTGGTGACGGCTATAAGATGTCACATTTTTAATATTTCCCTTACATACCGTCATATTGCTTCTTACGAATACAACACATACACCCCAGTAGACAAAAGGCGGTGCGGGATGAGACTAGTATCTCAGTTCGTTACGTAATCTATGCTTTATTGTGTTCACACTGCTTTGAAAGCAATTCACACATACTTAGCAGCTCTGTCAGTAAACCCCAAATGTTAAGTAACTTTCGTGTATTTTTCGAATATCTGGTACTGTCATCAATCTGAGGTGAAATCTGATTGTCTCAAGTGTGTGTGTGTGTGTATGTGTGTGTGAGCATCATTTCCTCCCTGTGGCGATGAGATGTAATCAGGCGGAGAAAAACGATGTTTCAAAAAGTAAGGAGATGGAAAGTTTCATCATGAAAAAGAGCAACCTATTAGACCCTTTGGGGCAAACGATACATTATGAAAATAATCAGCGGCGGATCCGGGAATTTTCAGTGGGGGTCTGCATGTGGATAGGACATCAAATGTACACTCAGTGAAGCGCCTCCATAGGTGTGTCTGTTGTTGAGTCTCTGATGCCTATTAGAATTCAGGGATTGGAGGTGGTAGGCAAGCATTCATATTTTACCATACTTTAAGTGTGATTACCACTGAACTACTGTACTAAGGGCGTAATTTACAGCGCGCAGAGCGCGTTGAAATTTTCGCCCTTTCCAAAGTTTGAAAATATGGAGCTTGTATTCCAGAAAATTTGGCTGTTGGGTTTCCCTCAAGGAAATTTGAACAGTTGGGGGATTTCTGAAGAATTTGCATTTTCTATTAGCAAATCTGAGGTTGGGCGGCCACCAAAGATCGTTGTTGCAACATAATGATACCCAGCGCATACGTAATGAGGCTCACCGACGAAATTTTGTGAGCTTGTAATGGAGAAAGTATGAAATTTTTGAAGGAAAATTTATGAAAATAGCATGGTATACAGTAAAAGGTGTCACATGGTGATCTGGTGTCACAAGTGTTGCAAATTTCCGATTTTTTCACTTCCAGAGCTCGGAGAAGTTTACCAAAATGAAGGTATGAGCGAGTACTTCTACTGTGGAATTGCAATTTGAGGCGCGGGAAGCCAGCGAAAAATTTTGCTTTCTTGAATCAAATAATGACGAATATGGAGATTTTATAGAGAAGATTGATTGGGAATATCGTAATTTCATGAGTTGTCAAAACCGCACAGTAGACTGGTCTCACAATTGGCAAATTTCTGAGTTCTTCATTTTCAGAGCATCCTGCCCCGCCTGGGTGTCTAAGAAAAGGGGTCCAAGATGCAACATTGTGCTAAATGTTTCAATATTTTGAGCCACTTTGAAACTCCAAAGCTTTCAAAACATGGTCTTGAAAATGTGGGTAATCATTACTTCAACGGACTATACGGTCAATGTGAGTTTAATACCGGGTGTACTCTATTACCGTCACACGGTTTTAGGCTATGTCATGTGCAAACTTTACGTAGTGTCATGTAGTATTGTGTACCCTGAATGACCTTTAGCAGGAACGCTACCTTGTTGTTTACAAGAATCTCTCCCTTCCTCTTGTCCTAGATTCCCAGGGTCTTTCCTGTTTCTCGTCACATGTTAACGGTGAACGTGTCGAACTACCTCGCCCTAGTTCCACGTGTATGCTGTATCCCATATTTTCAAGGTGTGGCCAATTTCACCCTCTACAGCCTCCTCATTGATCATTTAGATCAGCACATTCCTTAATATTTATTTAATTTGGTGCGTCAGAGCTTTTAACTAACAAGGGGACTGCAAGTGTTCCGATCTTCCCGAGACATAAAAGCTTCTAGCTTGCAAGTTTTGGTCGCTTTCCAATGGCCTTCTTGTACAATGTCTTCATGCAAATAATTCGAAAGTATTACATGGTCAAACCATTTCGATTATAATCTACAAAAACGGAAAAACCTTGTAAAATTGGCTGCTTATTTTGTTGAAAATAATGAAGATAAAATAGCTGGAACTCGTTGATTGTAATTGTCACAATGTTTTTTATTATCCTTATGCTTTTGTTCCATAATGTAAACAAAGCTTTTCAGAACATATTTGCTTTTCATACATGTTAGTAAAACTGTGAAGTCAATTATTTAGTTAACACTTTAAATGTTTGCATTTTAAAAACTTGAAGAGGAAAAATGATACCTCTGTTCCTTCTGAGGCAAAGATTCAGTCGGCTATCCTTTCCTTTTATCTGTTTTGGGTTTAACTCTTTGGCACCCCATCACAATTGTTGCACCTGTTTTTGATCACTTGAGCAATGGGCCCTTAAACTCCATCTAACTCTACTAACTTGATCATTTGATTTCTTTTGAAAGGTTAAAAAAATTTAAAGCAGACTTAAACCACTTTGATCAATGCATCTTCCAGAAATGTAGTGAAGCTTTTGAAATGTTTGTTTACCACAGAACACCGTACAGGTATCATTGTGAAGTCGCGTAAACTGGTAAAGCGCATGCAGTCCCCATTATTTCGATAGCAAGTTTCAGAAAGTGTGTTGCGGGGGAGAGGAGGGGAGGGATAAATTAGGATAGCAGTCACGCTCGCGTATTTAAGAGACTATTGTAAGCCTAAAGCCTTTGGCTTTTGATTCTCATACGCCTCTATGTGTCTATTAAGGTGTTGCTTCCCAACGAGAGACCTGGGACGATTGGTTTCTATGACGTCATAATTTTATGTTATCTCTTTATTTTATTCATCCTTTACTTAAGGAAGAATAAAATGTAGTAGTTTCTCAATGTCCAGTCCAGTCTAAGTCGGTAGTCTGAAAATCGTGATATGAATAAACATGTAATAGGCCACATGACCTTTGTCATTCATATCTGTCAGCCAGCAGTGCTAGCTGTCGACAAATGTAGAACCCTTGCCGTTCCGATGAAGCGACTATTTTCTTTGCAGTAACATCTCAAATTATTTCAAAAGACATTCGCAGGGACTGAAAAGCGTCATGATTATTGTATTGGACACCAAAAAAAAAAAAAAAAAAAAAAAAAACGTCGGAGTTTGATTACCGACAGGATTTAGGAAGTGAATTTACCGATTGGGCCACCTTTTGCGGATGAGTTACACGAAGTACACTAGAGAAGGCAATGACGCTTACTGCTCACACTAACAAAAAAGTTATTTCGTAAACATTGCATGGACAATGCGTGAAGAAGCTGAAAGAATATTTCTATCAAGTAGGATGTTGATGTATGTAGTGCAGTAACTAGTTTCTATGCCTAGCTCATAAGTGTAGCAGAGAGCAACTTTAAAACTTTATAGCTTATAATTTATGAATATGATGCACAGAGGAGAGGAGAGCAAGTGCAACTACTGGGAGTCTGCAGTTTTAATTCAAGGAAGAAGACAAATCCAGCATGCAGGTATAACTTTGGAAAACTCAGCAATTGAAACCGCGACCCCCGAGAGTACCTAGACCCGAGGATGGTCGGGATTTGAGCTGGGATTTGGTTGGGAACGGATTTCACTGTCACTTCGTTCCCACCCGGTTAGAAATTGTGCTAGGATTTCTCTCAATCTGGAAGGCCGGGGTAACCGGTCCGGGTCGTTAACAGGTGGTATCCTTAGTTCCTTGCTGACAATGGGTAGTTGGAGGTTTACGGCCCAGTTTCCAACCTCTTGGTTCAAGTCGAGCCGGCCACAGCCTTTTTTCCAGTTGTGGCTCACTGGCTTGTTTTCCCTACTCTATTGCTGATGCGGAGCATCACACACAACGGCAGTAGGTTCCTTTTTTAGAGTCTTTGGTATGACTCTACCTGGGAAGCGAGCCCGGGCCTTCCGCGTAAGAGGCAGATGCTCTGCCGTTAGACCAAATATGCGGTCTGAAAGTGGGGACTTGGCAGGGGAAATACCCTGGTTCAATTCCCCCACCGAGCATGGATATATGGGCAGGCTCTGCAAGGATTTAACAATTTTAAAAATGAAGTTTCCAGGAAAGACTGGATCATCCCCATGGTGTTAGGGTCGCAAGTGAATAAATCTAGATGACATTGCATGATTATTGCAGCCAGGCCTTTTTTTGTTAACAGCTTTATAGGCACTGCAACATACATTGGAGTGTGGAAGCTGCATAGGCCCAAATTGTCCCAGACCAATGAATAAATTCAAAACCATTTTTGTCCTTCCAGATTTAGGTGTCTCCATTCCTAATCACTTTGCAGGCTTTTACTTAGTTGGAAAGTTGCATACATACATTTTAAAGGAACCCTGCTGAAGGGACTAGTTTTGCTGCAAAACAAATAACTGCTTTGCACAAGCTAGGTGTAACTGTGTTACTGTAAAAGAGATTGCCAATCCTGCAGACAACCAGGAAATTAATTACTTATCCCAAACACTAAAGGATCACTCGACAAGTTTCATGAGAAGGAACGTACAACTGTTTATTTTGAGCCCTAACATTATTTACAATAAATGAGTGTTCATTTCCTCCTTTTTTGTAACTCCAAGAACAGAGTAATTTGCACTGGCTGTGTTCCTTTTTTGGATTTGAATATCTACACAAGGAATATGGTACAACTTGGAGACTATAAGTTAAATTTGAAGTAGTCCAGACTAAATGTTTGTTGTTTTCTTTTAATCTGAGTAAAAATTATCACTAGTAACAAACACATCCGTTTCTCTGAGGTCATCAGACTATAGAACTGCATGTTTCATCCTGCAGTCTTTCTGTCAAATCTCCTTGGTGGAATATTTGCCTCAAGAGTGGATTGTACAAAAATTTTAAAGTGTACTTTCTTCTCCTTCATTTTTCTTTTATACAGAACTTGGGCAATTGTAGATAGTGGGACTACACATACTGCTAAGCCACCATCTTTGGCAGATTCAGCAGTCAACCAGGCCATGCAATACATAAACATTTAACATCAAGCTTAGCACAGTATATAGAGTGTATGTTGAGCATGGAATGTATAATGTATGTGTTGAAAACCTTAATTATCTTGACTCCAATTTTACATGGAATGAGTGTTTACATGATTAAACTATGTAGATAAAGTCTTTGTCCTGGAAAATATTTAATTGCAAATTTTTGAAAAGAGAGGGAGAGTCTGCACTTGAAAGACATCTCAGTACAACCAGTTGGTGCAATGATGGTGTTTAGAACAGTCTAAAATTTTCATTGAACTGTGGTGATTGGTAAATCACTTGTCCTGCAATAAAGCAATATGGTACATATGGAGTTACATTTCAAGCAAGGACCTACCAATAGTAGATAGTGGGTGAATGAAAAGGGTGTAATTGATGAACTGGGAAAATATTCTTGAACTGCTGTAGTGGAAAAACAAGGACTAGCTGTTCACAGAAGAGATGCTTTCAAAAATCAGTATGATTTTAACAGTTATAGCTTGCAGCAGGAATTTTATTTTTTTTTTATTTTGCTTAAAGCAAGCTGCTTTTTTATAGGAACAATGAGAAAAATTTCTTTCGTACTTAAAGAGATGATGTGGGGTAATGTATGATGATTTCAACAACTGCAGAAGTCTTAATATACAGCTTACTGGACATCAGTGCACTGTCAGAAACATATATATGTGATATGATAGCAACTCACTGCTGTCATCACAGTTGAGGCAATTGGAGGATTGTAACTAAGCATAGCACATGAAGCCTGGTTACAAATCATTGCTGGTAAGTACTTGTAGTTGCATTACTACAGTCTAGTTCTACATTCCATAACATCTCGAGTCGGTGTAAACTTAGCCAAAGCCTTCTTGCAGGCTTGTGCACATGGTTTAAGGGACAACGTTTTGGGGGCTGAGGGCTATAGCAGCAGGGAATTAAGTACAGTATTATATGATCACATTTACTTCTGAACCACTACTGTGCAATTTCTTGTGCAAGTTCTTGGGGGAAGCAAAACATTTTCAAGGGGAGGGCAGGGGCAGAGACGAAGGGCTCAATAAAACTGCTACCAGACAGGTCAGGTAGAGAGGTTAATGTAAGTTATGTAAGGTAACAGGTGGGATTTAAATATTAAAATTATGGATCACTACTCTTGAGGCAAGAAACAATTGCCCTTCATGGTCATGGGAAGGTAAATTCCTACCTGCTACATGGTACATAATCTGACAGGCGCTCAGCAATTTTGGGTCCAAGCAGTTTGCAAAATAGCCACGTACTCTCTCTCTCTCTCTGAGATTGGATCACTGTTTCATTATGCTAGCATGTCTTGTCCTATGCTGCTTGTTGTTGGCGACAATCAGAAAAAGGAGAAATAAAATTATCAAATTCAACTTGAACACATGTTTATTGAGGATAAAGTGCCATACCTATTGAGTGCTGCAGGCTGTATGTAAAAATCAATATGCCCTAATACTATACAAGGTGGCTGACAATTTCTGCCTTATCACATAGGGTATATAGGGTTTGCTCTAAAGTCCCCTGTCTCATTGGTACCATGTCTCATAAGTCCCACTTTCATATATTCCATTTTGTTTTTGTCCCCTGTCTTAAAGGTTCCACTTTTCATTGCTCCCCCACCCAATTAACTCATTGGGACTATAGGGGTTTGGGTTGGAGAGATGGTTATGGGACATGCACCTGAAAATATGAGTGGAACAATGACATAGCTAACCAATGCATATCACAGGTAACAAAACCATATATGATTAATGAAGGCACCATGTGGGTAGCCAACATGGAGGGATCTTAATTAATTGGGCAGCTGACCCATATTCTCCCCACATATCAGTTGTTTGTCCCAGAGCTGTATCAAATCAGTGAATTGGGCTATCCCATAAAGGTTTCTTATTAATCCTAGGTGAAATGGGCCCACATGAAAAGTTAGGGCCCGTTGGTGGTGCTGCAGGGGAGCCAAGAGGGGCATACATAATTTTTTCCCCTCCCCCGATTTGGGTCTGTGCCCCTCCTTAACTTAAGTTAGTTGAAAATTGGGTACACAGACAACACAGAACAAAATAAATAATATACTTCTCCAGATCTAATTTTTCGTACTGAGATATACGCTAAAACCTTGCAAGCTTATGGGGTTTCGTACCCTGGGCCCCACCCCAGGAATGAGCGCTTCGCCGCCTTGGGATATGTTTTGAGCTGCGTCCGAAAATTTTTGGCCCCCAACATTATCTTTACTTTTTCCAAAATCCTCTCGACCCTCTGGGCCGTTCGGCGAAACCAAACTTTAAACTGCTTCCCGAAGAAGCTAAACGTCCACTTCAGGACAACACTTGACCAACCTCAAGGCCAATAGGTCAAAAGACATTATCCCCGTAGGTTTGACAGCAAAATTATCATCCATGAAAAACGGTATATTCTGCTACCACCCATTTGACTTAGCTTTCTGTATTCTTAGTTCAGTACTTGTGAAGCTGAATGGATTCAGACGGTTTCGTATGTTGCATTACTGTTCATTTTTGTAGCCTACAGTCACAGTGCACTGCTTAGTGTGCGTAATGAATTCGCATTACTACTTCAAGAAGGAATTCAAGGTTTTAAGTCGCGTCAAAGTAAACATACTTTTCCAAGCCCAACCGACCCTCTGGCAAAGGGCCAAAGTAAACGTTGTTCACGATTTCGTGCCGCAGGATCTTTTTGTCTAAAAGTCCCCTAGATTCTCTCTGGCGAAGAGCCAAGGGTTTTTTTTTTTTTTTCTAAAAGTCCCCCTCGACTTCCTGGCGAAGAGCCAAGGGCGAAAACCAAACGTTTACTGCCAAATGGACAATTACGCCCTCTAAAGGGCAAGCATGTATGGTCTTGCTCTTGACTGGCTGAATAGGTCGGAAGCCACACCCTGGATGCAGTTTAAAGTCATGCCCAGGACGGGAAGCTTTGCCAAAAGGGGGGAAGCTTTGGACGAAACCTTAAAGTTTTCGTAATAGCTGTTCTGGGGCGCAAACGTGCCCACAGGATCGATCGAATTGTCATATACATTGTAGCACTTACAGTACTTTGCATCATGCGAAATTTCCATTTAAGTAGTACAGTATTCCACTGTAGTACGGGCTTAAAACGTAACGTCTTCTGATACGCCTCAATGGAGGACGATACTACTTTTCAAGGTTAAAAGGAACGATCGTATTTTTGATTAACCATGAGAGATATCAATTTAATTACTCCTTACGCTTAAATATTTAAGGAAGAGTCCTGTGACGTATGTTTAAATATTTTATTGCAATATGCATGATATCAGGGTCTTTAATATTATTTACTCTTGATTCTTTACAAACCTTCCGTTTGGGCGATACATAGGAACCAATTGTCCCAAGTCTCTCGTTGAGAAACGATACAATTAATAGACCTATAGAGGGCGTATTAGACAAAAGGAAAATACGATATGCTGTAGTTTGTTGAAGTAGGGGATTTTTTAGAGAAAGTTGTCAGCTCCCCGCGGAACACTCACGAGAGACTTGGCCAAGTCTAGTTTATACCCCACTTACCTCATAATACTTACTCACCTTGAATGTTTGATCTTCACTAAGTACTTCCGCTACTGCTTTGAAAGAACTCTTCTGGTCCCAGGGCACAGGCAGATGAGTAAAACCGTTTAAGTGGACAATGTACAAAACATAATTGCATATAAGGTTTCGAAATAATTTGCACGATCGCATGAAATGTAAGAAAGGAAATAACGTAGCCATTCTATTTGCAATAGAAATAATAACTAGACAATTGTACTTGCATGGCAAGTACTAATCGAAGCCTTGAAAATGTGCACTCTTGGGACTTTCTTATAAACAAAATGAAGCATATTGTTGGAACTGGTTCCCTAACAAAAGTGGAATATTTCCCACATATGCCGGGGAGGGGAAGGGGCATTGTTCCTTGCAACTTGTTTGGGGAGATCTATGTGAGATAAAGCAGTAACATTATATATTCTACTAAACACTAATGTTTAAATGAAAGTATTCACCTGGATGTAACAATATCGATAAGCTATTATTTTTAATCAGTTGCCCATCCTGGATGTAAAGTTGCCCCAAAATCTTTGTACCTAGTTACACTTTGCCTGAGACTGTGTGATACACTATTGGTGGTGACACAGGCCTAGCGCTATGCAAGAGTATTGAACGTAGACTTACTTGACTTTCCTAACAAGCAGTAGACTACAATTTTGGACAAAACTGTTGGGACACTTCACACTTTATTTGTCAATTTTAGTTGAAGTAGGCCGACATAAAACTCCCTTTACCCCTCCCAATGTTGCGTCAAGAAGAACATGACTCTTTGCCCTGAACAGCATAACAGTGGTCAACATTGGAAGGGAGAGCAGGGTGTCCCAACAAGTTATTGTCCAAGATTGTCTGGGTCCCAAGAGATACATTTTGAGACCGAATGCAATAAAAACGTTTAATTTTTTGAGTGTTCTAAGGTTGTTTAAGACCTTTTCCAGAAGCCAACTATACTCTTGAGGATTTTTAACAAATTAAGGGCGACCGCAGGATAAATTTTATTACAAACCAAAAGTATGCATTGTTTAGATGCACAAATCAACAATCGCAACGGGTGGAATAATTCTCTTCCTGGATAGAAGAGTCGTTCTTTTTCAAACTGATAGTTGGTGACGAGAAATTTATTGAAAAGGGGCCACGATCTACCATAAGATTGTTAAAGTAACTCTGCCAGCAAGACTTTTAGTTGAAAGTTGCTTTCCAAACCAATGGTAGACTTGGTTTTAACTAAGCCTTCACCCCAACCTCGTCAAGGTGGCAGGTAGGCCGGGCACAACCATATCTCTGAATTAAAATAGGCAAAGCAAGTGGGACAATATCATTAATGTCCCTTTGGTCAAAAGAAAGGATGTGGCAGAAGAATTGAAGTATTCAGGCCATTTTTGGTGGTATTTTTGCTTGGGCTTAGTCCCAGGGTCCTCTCATGTAGGTCCCTCCCAACATTTGTGAAAAGGGTCCAAAATAATCTGGGTCCAGGACTCCACAAGCTAAATCCGGTCCAGGAAATACTTCCTTGTAAAGACCAGCATATCATTTACCTGTCATAAAATAACCAAATAACCGTAAGCAAAGCGTAACTTCTTACTGGTGGCAGCCCACCTATCTGACTTCTCGAAAATCTCGGACAATCTTGAACAGAACCGTTGCCGGTTGGAACACTTCACATGTTATCCGTAAATTTTAGTTGAAGTAGGCTAACATGAAACTGCCTGAAGTGGCCTAACATGGACCCCCCTTTTCCCCTCCCAATGTTGTGTCAAGAAGAATGTTTCTTTGCCGTGAACTGCATAACAGTGGTCAACCAACACTGGAATAGAAGGGGGGGGGGGGGGCAGGGTGTCCCAACAAATTATTTTGACCAAGATTGTATCTGCAGTGTCTAGGCCTATATACGCTGAGCGCACCTTTTGCACTAGGACACGAGTAAGTGTTAATGTTAGAGTTGTTTTGTTCTGCAACGTTTGGCTTTAGGCCTTCGTAACTGTGTTTGGGTAAGAATACGACAACTTTTGTCCTCAGTGAAGCCTAAAGGACTAGAGTATGTATGGAGAGTCGCGTAATTGCTTCCTATACAAATGTATTGGGAGCAACTACGCGACCGTCGATGCATAATGTTAGTCCTTTACTGAGAACTACGACAACGGTGGGTAGACAGTCTTTTCCTTTGTTTCAAACATTGAAAATACAATAGAGAAGCCATTAACAACCCATACAGGGTGATGGAATGAACGACAAGTTGAATACCTTAAAATTGGTGGATCGTTCCCTGGCCTTGGTTACTGTCGCCATCACGTTAACGACACAGTACGTACACTATATAGCCAGCTGCATGCGTTTATGGTCTTGCTTCATTGAAATGAGTACGGTCGAAGTTGCTTGATGAGGCAGTTCCGATAAAACAAAGTGGCATATGTTGGAAAATGCAACCTTCGAAATTTATTTTGAAATCCCTTGTAATCGATTAATTATCTAAGAAATGTTATTTTCCCTAGCTATAATAACTAGCTATGCATGCCGACTACACACAGTAAAGCTTGTTGTGTTGCGCCATAATTGCCCACCATGTAGGATAAAATATTCTTGTAATATTTTTTTACAAAGGTAGGTAGCGTCAATCTTTACCTCTCCAACCCTATCCACTAATGAATATTAACTCTAACAGTTACCCCTTTTGCGATGAAGTATTTGCTAGGTTTAATCTCTGATGAGTGATGATCCTAAATGACCTTTGACCTCTTGCCTGCCTTCGGCAAGGAATCAAAACTGTTGTCGGCAATAAACGTTAACGATTATATAACATCCTTAAGTCAGTTGGAACCTTTAAATACCAAACATTATTTCGCTCCAACATATGATAAATATTCGACAACAACATTTTATTTCACTTATCTTTACGCAATTGGAAACCACGAAATTCGAAGAGTACGGCTGATCAAAGCAACAAAAGCGTGGCAACAGGTCTTTGACCTGAAATGTTCTCCTGGTATATAATGCGTGTTACGAATTTTCACAACTTCATCAATATTTTAAAGAGGTTTCAGTAACGAGGTTGGCTATACATAACATGTTTTTCAGCAATTCTAAAACCTCTTGACTTTTTGTAGTGACCAGTTTCACCCGCGCTCTGACCCTAAGACGATTGAAATGTCCTAATGTTTTCAGTCTCCCGTGGGGCGCGGGTATTTGTTGCGGAGCTCGAGCAAATAGATAGGCTGGAAGGACCTTGTTGGGACCTGTGGGTACCATAATCCATTGCTAGTGCCTTCCTCACGTACGATAAACGACATGTGTACTTTGTTATTTTTGTGGGGGTGTTTGTCCGGTGTATATTGTCTGTAGGTTTTCGTCTTCTGAGGGTTTGGTGTCCAGGTGAGTAACTGTGCGTACGGCATTTTCCTTGTAGGTAAGTTTCGGTATCTTTCCGGGTGGTAATTTTCCGAGGGTATCCGAAGTATAGTATTCATCCGAGTGTAAAAGTCCGGGTGGTAGACGGCAGAGGGATTATTGTCTGTGAACATTTTTCATGGGTAATTCTCCACCGGGTTATCAGACTTGTAGTCGAGAACAAAATTATGAGTACGAGTACGAGTACGCAGCTGATGAGTACGAGTGCGAGTACGATTACAGTTTCACAGATTGTTATTATGAACTGATCACAGCTTCATTATCACCCTATTTTCACATATAGTCCAGAGCAACAATTTGTGAAACACCCAGATGTAACAATGAGACTAGCTACTCACTCAGAGCTAGGCCTATAGGTAAAAAGCTAATAGTGACTAAATAATTATCTTAAACTGAAAAGTCCTCCCAACTCAACAAACACTCTTCGAGGTTCCTGAGAGAATAGCCTGCATAATGTTTTCCTTTTCCCAGAAAGTGGAAGTGTCTTTTACTTAACTTCTGAGTTTCAGAGGGTTGCCAATTGATAGAGTTTCACTACTGGCCAATTGTTTGAACTAGCTGAGAATAATAAATTGAACTTAAAGGGAATTTAAAAAAGGGAATAACTTGAATGAGGTATGAGTATGAGTATGAATACGAGTACGCAGATCAAGAGTACGAGTACGAGTACGGAGGCTAGGTACTCGAGTACGAGTACGAGTACAGAAATCGGCACACGAGTACGAGTACGGACTCAAGTCTGCGGGTTATCCATCTTTGGGTATATGTCCGGTCATTTTAAGCTCACGTGAAGGTCTGACAACAGAAACCATGGTTTGGAATCAAACAACTCCAAAACAGACATCACTGAAAAAACAAGTGTGTAAGTAGCATTATACCAAGATGTTCGTCCCATGGTGTGAAATTAAGAATTTTAAGAGAACAACACTGTCATTATTACATATGTCCTTCATGGAAAAGATGGTGGTCCAATTGTGTGGAATGCCCAGTGTTGTCTAAGCATAAGCTATAGCCTTAAAATCGCTTCTTGGGTACAGAAGTCAGACTACAGAAACTTTATACACTGAACAAAGGTGCCAAAAGTGGTTACATAGCAAGCGATATTCATCGCTCCCAACGAGACCCATGAAGATGAAAACTTTTTTCCGTGTTCATTTTTTCAAGTGTTCGGGCAAAGTACCACGAAAGTGTATCTTGAAGGCACATACACACAATATCAATTTTGATACTATTTAATTACATCACCCTCTATAGAAGTCTTCATTTCAGTTGAAACGTCCCACCGATTTCACACACTTTATTCTCAGCCTTTGTGATTTTGTGGAGGAGCATGTCATAACAGTTAACTTATTTTGCTACTAAATTTTGTTACATATAGAATTGGAAGCCACGAAAACGAAGGTTTGCGCAACTGAAATTAAGAACCCGTTCGAGAGACATGAACTTTTGGACGTCTGCTTACGTCACGGTATGTGCACAATGTAATAGGCGTCTAACGGGAGTCCTCTCCCCTCCTCTTTGGGATGGTTTTTAAATAATTGTCTGTGGGTGCAATCTTTGGAAGTTAAAATTTTGATTTAATTATTTATTCTTCCCTGTGACCCCTTTTGTAATGACCAAATGAACCTATCGCTACGCCATTTTTCGTGGTATTTATTACGTTCACAAATATTACTGTAAAAATTATTAAAACATCGCATTCGCACACGATAATTATTTCGTGCCAGCGTGTTTTTATCACGTAGTGTTGTAATTACCGTGACGTGGTAGCGCAAAAAGGTTATGGCGGAGTGCCGGCATTAATTTGCAGGGAGCGCAGCATTACGATGGACAGATGGAATGATAATTCCCATGACTTCTGATTGTCGGTCTCGCGAACCTTCCTTCATTTTTGGTCTACGGGACCTTTTCTCTGTGTCATTTTCCGTCTTTCCTGGACAATTTTTGTTTTTCGGTTTCGCGGACTTTTGGTGGCACGGATTTTCGGTCTCATGGGATGCCCCCTGTTTGACCCATCCGCAGAGTTTTTAACAATACAAGCTTTCACAATTAAAGGTAAGTTTTTATGTCTGTCAGGAGGTTGAACAGCACAATTTATTCGGCTGAGAGAATAAGTCGTGATTAGAGTTCTTGTTATTCCCAGCTAATGGACGTTTCATCTGATACATGCAGAATATTCTATCTTTGATTGTGACCAGATGCAGAAATTGTCATCGGCTTTAAAGTTTTGAGTGATTCCCGTAAGGGAGAAACATCATGATCTTAAGCTTTCACATTTAAAAGGTGGTTGAGACAGAAAGCAAATCGAGTTTCAAAAGTTGGGTGAGAGGGCAAACAACTTGTTTGTTCATTTGTGCATCGCTATGAGGGGGTAAACTGATCTTAAAAGTAAAGATTTTTGTCCAGAAAACACATGCTTACGAGGCGGGGTAGTCTGGGGCGGCAGCCCCTAGGGAGATGAGAAAACTGGGCCCAGCCCACTGGCACCCTTTCATTTTCATTGCCTATTTATGAGCACCATATTATAACAGTTACCTGACGGCGGATTTCATTTCGAACAGCCTTTAGCTCCCTCAATCTGTAAAGAATATCAAAATTTTAAAATACTTCCCCTACATGCTTGTTCTGATATTTCCTCACATATTGCATCAGAATGCGCCCAAGGTCCCTCAGAATTTCAAAAGATTTCCAGGAAGGGGGACATTTCTCTTATGTTTTATGATAACATATTCTAAAAGACATTAAAATGCAACATGTTTGATTTAACCCTCTAACATGCTTGCCTTTTATTCCTTTAAAATGATGCCATGGTTGTGTGGCAATCCTCAAAACTTCAGGACAAAGTGCTTCATCCTCCCTTACCCTCTGAAATAAAATCCCGTACGCCTATAACTGAGAATAAGGGTAAATGTTGGCACAAAACAATATGCCCGATCTGGAGATTACTTTAATGTTGACGTATACGAACGTTGCTAATCGATTCACATTCAGAACAATGCTGTGGATTTTAAGGAATGCTCGATCATGAGAGTTGTTCATTACATTACATCTTTTTATTGTATGTAATAAATTATAAATTCTGTGACAGTTTTCATGACTTGAAGCGGCACATTGAGTTGATATAGATGAATTAATGAGCGCTTTAAAGGGTACTATTACATGAAAATGATTATAAATAGCAAAATTAGTCAAGTTTCATAATTAGTTAGATAAAAAGTTAAAATGTTGAATTTTGCGCTGTTCGGACTCGTTAGGGTTTTGTGCAAAACTTGAAAAAGTGTCTGGTCACGAATTTTTGAAAACCGAATTGAGCCATCATACTCACTCATTAAACAGTTATTTGTATGTAGGAAATGGGGATTGTTAAATTTGGCCATTTGTCATGATATGTGAAAAAAGTTAGCAGACAATTTTTTTTTTTTTTGAATTTCATGAACCAACTCAATGAGTCGCTTTAAGAAAAGTAAAAGCATGACAGAGAAAAGTGGGGTGGATGCATTGTATTATGTCCCTGGACCAAAGTGGACGGAACACGTTCCCCTTGCCCCCCCCCCCCCCCAGTACAGGCGCCAATGATTTGAGGGGAAAAGTCAATTCTGTTCAGAATAAGCGTTCGACTATTGGTCAGGCGGACCGTTGAAATTTCCCCTGAAAGTGGCAGGATGTGGCACTAATTTTCCCAGGCCCATAGCGGTATATTAGGAGAGTTTGGACAACTAGCGATTTGTGACGTCATACGTAAACACTGGGCGCCATTTTAGGTCCACTTGGGAAGTGTTAGCAGTTCCGCGACATATATAGTTACTCGTTATATGTACCGTGATCACTGTATCAACGAAACATCGCTTTAATGACTTATTAAGGTGACAATTTCTTTCCGACCGAATCGTAAATTTCACTTCGTAGCCGATACTTCGTGAAGAATAGAAGGCATAGCTCGACATCCTTCTTCAGAAATCTTTGCTCATGCGTCGGGGTATTAGGACGTAATTTTAATTCCTGTGTTTCGTAGTTGTTTTTAGCTCCTGTGTTTTAGCTTTCGGTTGCTGTTTTAGGTGGTCTGCTGTTTTAATCGTCTTGTTTTTGTGTTTTTTAATGGATCCTGCCTGGTGATTTTTATTTTTCTGTTCTTGGTAGCGATTTTTATGGATTACGTTTTGGTACCTCATGGCACTTTTATTGTTTTGTCAGGTTGACTAATCGGGCTTTGGGGTCTCTGACACTGTATCGATGGCCGAGCTTATTCTTTCGCCGACACCTACCGTGGTACTATGTGGAGGAGTCTCGTTCTTTAATTGTCATTAGTTGTAGCCTGTCCCCAAGATGGCATTCCCGCCCTGGTCAAAATACCCATTCCTGGATGACCCTTTTTAGACCATACATCATATTTCCAAGGTCGGTCAGTATGTACTTTTGTAGGTTTAAGTCAATGGGCGTTATAACGTATCCATGTGTCTAGGTCAATTTACCGACGTAGCGTTGGACCTACTTGTAGCTCGAAAGCGTATATTACACTTACCTGTCGATTTATATATTCCTGTCATAGGCGGCGGAAGGTTTTTTTATTTGGGGGGGGGGGGGGACCACAAGCATTCGTCAGCCGACATAATGGTGACGCCGTAAGGCGTAAGTTTTTGAGCGAAGCACAAAAGCCCCATCGGACTTTGGGTACAGGGGGCCGCTTAAGGGGCCCTGGTGGGTTTCAGGGGGCAAAGCAATGGAAGAAGTCCATGGGGGGGCTGGATAACTTTGTAGGGGGCGGCTGGAGTTTAAAACTAAGCGTAGCACCACCATCAGTTGGCGCGCAGCGTACAAGGAAATTTTGGATTTTAAAACCTCCCAGATGGCTGGGAAAGGCATTTGCCAGGTTTTTTTGTCTCTAATTCTGGTGAGAAAAATTTGTGACTTTTCTAAGATTAAAACACACTTTTGACATACTGATTAGCTCAGTTCATTACTCCACTGGACTGTGTATCCTAGGATCGCAAACCCGGAATCCTGCTGAATGTTGCAAGCAGTTGTTCCAGTGCACGCCTAGGTAAGGTTTTACCAGAGGCGTAGGGGAGCATTTCAGTTTTGGGGCAGAGGATTTTTGCCCCCAAAATGGAATTCTGCCCGTAAGACAGTCAGAGCGGAGCGCCACCAGTAGTTGGCGCGGAGTAGAAAATTTGAAAATTCGTACCTCTCAGACAGTCAAAAATGACATTTCCCAGGCTTGTAAAGGGGATCCAAGCAGTCGCTTAAAGTTTCAACTGCAGATAAACGTACGTTCGTTCCAAACTAAAATCCATCCAGAAAGACTACGTGGAGCGCCACCATTGGTTGGCGCGAAGCGTACAAAACAATTTTTAAATATCCGACCCCTCAGACAGTTGAAAATGGCATTTCCCGTGCTTATATGGGAATCTAAGCAGTCGCTTTTTGGGGTTTCCTTTTGTAAAAATGATCACTTGAAACTTAAATTCTGCTATTAAGCGGTCTAAGTGGAGCCCCACCATAAGTTGAGGCGAAAGGTACAGGAGATTTCGAAAAATCTGACCACTTCATACAACCAAAAATGTCATTTCCTATGCTTATAGGGGGTCTTAAAAGTCTCTAATTCTAGGTTCTGTTTGCACAAAAAAATGTTCAATTGAAACTAAAATACTGCTTGGAAGACTATCTGCGCGGAGCTTCACCAATGGTTGGCGCGAAGCGAACAGAAAATTGTGAAAACCCCTGAGACAGTCGAAAATGACATTACCCAGGCTTATAGGGGAATCTAAGCAGTCGCTATTTGATCAGAAAATTACCAGATAAAATGTATCACTTCCAATCAATGTAATTTTCCCTCATGTTTTGGGGGGAAACTACAAACCGAAATTGAAAACATGCTAATGAATTTTACTCTATTGCCGCACTTGACTAAATTGAATATTGAAAAAAAATTGTGTGCCCGAACTTCCGACTACATGATTTTACTTTTGAAAAAAATTAGGCCTATGGGGATCTTAGCAGTCGCTATTTTGATCAGAAGAATCAGATGAAATATACCACTTCCATTGGATGAAATGAAGTAGATGATTTTTCTTCCATTAGTAACACTTATTGACAGAATTGTCACGTTATAAGGTGTGTTGAGATAAATTTTCAAGCAGACTTACGGGAAGACATTCATTAAAGTATAGAAAAACAAATTACCTGATTATCATAACCATTGCCCGTATTTGACTCTAGAGCAGGATAGATGGCAAATTTTTGGGCACCTTAACACCGTCCTGTCCATCCGTTGAATTAATTTGGCAATTGAAAACATCCCAGCGTTATTTTAACGTTTGCCCGAACATTAAACCATTTCGGGCAAATTTTTGCAAGACTGCAGTGTAAAGTTTGGATGATGAAAACCTTTTTTTTCACATTCTGCCCGAATGTGTCGCAGATCTTTTTTATTTTCCATGAAAATTGTACTTTAAATATAGCGTCTTCAGTTTTTCGACAAAGATTTGAAACTATAAAAATAATCGGCCGTTTCGGATATCGTGTTACACAAGATTTAAAAACAGTGTCAAGAATAATTGTTTCTTTTAAGCCACAGGCTTCCCAAATGTGTCGCGATTTTTTTTTTTTATCTCTTAACCTTTCGTAACTATGTTACCCTTACTAGGATACATTTCCATTTTCGGGCAAATGCTTAAAGAATTTGGATATTCGACAATTTCGTGCATTGTGTTGTAATTATCTGTGAAGTAACGGTCATAGCTTTTGGAGCTAATAGACCCAAATATTCCACCCACCACACCAAGCATGGTTTTGGAACGAATTTGTACATCCCAGGAATTGAAAAAATCCCTAAATGGGATAGAAACATGCCAGATTCTAGGAGCACACTTTAATCCACACCAAGGTAGCCAATTTTAGCCACTCCAAATCTGTTAGGAAATTATCCATCCTGAAACCCGACGAGTAAAAAGTCAAGAGATTCCGAAGATATGAAGTTTGTCACAGTCCACCTGAATTTATTCCGAAATTCAGAGTGGAGCACAATTGCATAATACCCTGCAACTGTTTGAAGGGCGAAAATAAACTCTCCTACAGGGTATCGTTAATGTGGGGGTCCAGAAGGCGAAGCCCATGGAAGCTTTGCAGCTTTTGTACTCTGGAGAGTAATTTGTGAGCCAAAGAATAGCAAGAAATGTAATAAAGGTTACTTAAATTTGTTTAATTACTTTTGAAAAATATATTTTGCGACATTCAGTTATTGGGGGGCCATGCCCCCCCCCCCAAAAAAAATCTCATAAAATATTTTTTGGCGGGGGACAGCCCCCCCCCCCCGCCGCCTCCGCCGCCCATGCCTATTCAACCAAATTAATCTTTTTGTGTATCCCTTTAGTTTTGGGTGGGGATATTGAGTTAAACCCTGGCCCAGGCTCTTACTGTGGTCAACGTAACAAACTGGTCAAAAATTAGGATAAAGCACTGGAATGTGACGGATGTGTGTTATGGATTCATGCACGGTGTGCGAACATTAATAAAAACGAGTATAAAAAGGTGCAGCTTTCAAACTCTGACGAAAAATGGTACTGCCCAAGCTTTTCATCGCCCTGTGGGATTTGTAACCAAAAGGTTTTGGGCAATGACCTAGCTATTGAATGTGACTCTTGTGAGCAATGGGTTCACAATAGGTGTTCGCTCGTCCTGGATTCTGATTATCAAAATGTCCAGGCTACAAATTGTGTCTGGGCGTGTCCTGTCTGTAACGAAAATAACCTGTCTGCTGATTTTTCGTCATTCCTCCCCCTTCAGGCAAATAATAGTAATTCTCCTAAATTAGGGCCAAGTCTTAGCAATAGATTTGATTCCACCAATTCTGATCACGAAAAAAATCGTAATGTCTCGGGTACCAAGGCAGGTACTTTATCAAAACCTGTTCTTTAACAAACCGTTATCAAGAAGGAGATCTCCCTCGTCTCCATTACCATCAATGGTTTTCGTGGTAAAAATTGATTTCCATGCCTTCCTTAGCGTGACTCATCCCGACATTGTAGCCCTCCAGGAGACCAAATTCGATGACTCCATAACAACGATTGAACTGATTCCTTCCAGCCTTGACTATAGCATTTCCAGAAGCGACCGTACTCTTGGGGGTGGAGGGACTATGTTGCTGGTGAATAACAACCTATCCCCCACAAATGCTAGTGACCTCACAAACGGTTCTGAGTCAATTTGGGCGAAGGTCTCCGTAAATGGCATTACACATTTTGTTGCCTCTTGGTGTAGGGACCCTCATGCCCCTTCTGGATACATCCTTTTATTTCGAGAGCTATTAAGTAAAATCATGGCTAAACAAGCAGCCATGTTTCCATGTTTTGGGGGACTTTAATTTTTGTAAAATTGATTGGACATCCAGGTTTAATAAAGACAATGGATTATGTCTTAGTAAGTGTTCTGATAAGATGCTCCCGGATATTTTAAACGATTATGCTGCTGAGCAACTCGTAAACTTCCCAACTAGGGGCACTAATACCCTTGATTTATTAATATCTAATTCTCCAAACCAGTTCACTGAAATCTCCCTCTTAGACCCTTTTAGTAATCATGTGGCTCTATTTTGTAGACTGTGGTACCTCTTCCCGATCAAAAAGAAACCCCGTAGGCTTATCTGGCAATTCTCCAAGGGCGATTTTGCTGCTATGAGAAATGGTACCAGAAGTTTTGCCTTGGGGTACTTCAATGGCGGGGGGGGGGGGGGGGGCAAGATAGCCGTGGGTCACTGATAGCATTCGTAATTTAATTAGAAGAAGCGACAAGCTGCATGCTATTTTAAAAAAAAAAAACAACAAGATGCTTCAGAAATGGGCTGAACTACGCTCTAGAATCACAAGAGAGGTTCATACCTCTCATACAAAGTATTTCAGTGGTATGATTGGTGATATAAAACATGACACCAAACCCTTTTGGAGGTACATAAATGGCCAAAAGTAGGATAATCATGGAATTTCTCCTGTTAAGGCAAATGGCAAATTAGTGACGGCTGATCTGGATAAGGCCTGTGCCTTCAATGCTCAGCACAGAAGTGTATTTACCAAAACTTCATTTAGCGTCATCCCATTCAGTTCAGTTCAGTTCGACAACATTTATTTGAGTCTTTCTCTGGATTTACAACACACTTCAAAAAATAAGACAACGAAACAAAGCTAAAGAGAAACTCAGGAGGAAACTCAGAAAAGCTCCATAGAGCTTGTGAAAGAGCCCTCCGAACGAAAAAAACAAAAACAAAAACAGAGTTGACAAAAGGAAAGAGAGAAAAAAAAAAAAAAAAAAACAACGGGAAAATCAGAGAGAGGAAACTGGGAAGAAGGGAGACTGGGAAGAAGAGTCAGTTACGTTTACTCATCAGAAAAAGTTTTAGGGATTTCTTAAATAGGTTTAAGGAGTGACACCGTTGGATTTTGAGTGGAAGGGAGTTCCAAAGATTGGGTCCAGTAAAACGAATTGTTTGCTGCGAAGATGTCAGCCTAAATGAGGGAGTAGAAAGAGAATTCATGGAACGTGTAAAGTGTGTGTGTGTCTCATGTCGAAAGTGAAACATGGATTTGAAGATATTTAGCAGAATATTGTTACACCAGGAGTACATAAAAATACCAATTTGATGGCGATGAATATCGTATACATGGAGAATGTTGAATTTTGTAAACAATTCACACGAAGTTTGAGACGGATGATAATTAGCTATAAGACGAAGAGCTTTCTTCTGAAGAACTAAGAGAGGGTAAATCCTGGAACAATACGTGCCACCCCATAGTAGAGCACAATAGGATAATTATGGATGAATCAGACTATTATATAGCGTGTTCGATTTGCTTCCCTTGACTTACTCGAGCCTCGAGCTAGGGCTACGATGGTCATGCGCAGTTGGGTGAAATAAACGAACGTTTTACGGTAATTATTGGAGAAGTTGGTTCACAATAGCCAATGACAGAGCCCGTAGCTGGATGGCAGAGCGAACTCTGGTACATACGTATTACATGCGGTTCGCTTGTACGATGAACGTAGACTCGAAACAATGCCCATTTAGAAAATTCTCGAGAAATAACACTTGAGTGACTTCACTAATTCCGACATCAACCACTTTTCACAAGTCAGAAGTTTCATGTTTACCCCACTGTATTTACATGCTCAGAAATTGTTCACGAATGCATGTTGTTCGTTTAGCTGCCATGTTCTCCCGAAGCACGATGGGATATTTACCTAAGTAACCGACTCGAAGGGTCGCTCACTTGGGCCTGGCGCGAGTAAGCGCGATCACTGACGTCATTAGCTAATCGAACGTAGTCGTGCCAGACACGAGTTAACTCGGGCGAGTAATCGAACACGCTAATACAGAGTTAGCAGGATTTTACGAGGGAGATAATGGCGTAGCCGAGCTATAATTCCAACGTTCTTTGAGATGGTTTTAGAAATGGCCTGAATGTGATCACTCCAAGTGAGGTGACTGTCAATGAAGACACCGAGAAACTTAGCCGAATTACAAAGGGGGACCTCAGTGCACCAGAAATCAATGCTACGGATGGAAGGGTCTGGCAGCCTATTAGGAGTACCGAAAAGAATCGATGCAGTTTTGTTTACATTCAGTAATAACTTATTTGCACAGAGCCATGTACGTACTTTTAATAATTCATTGCTAACAATATCCATTAAAGTCTTAGAATCTTCATTCTGCAGACCAACCTGCTATAGAATGGCTGATATTACCATATGTACCCATGGTGTTGAAAAAATTTTAAAAGGCCTAAATAAAAATAAGACTGTTGGACCTGATAACATCCACCATTGTGTCCTTAGGGGAATTGCCTCAGATTTTGCTTATATGCTGAGTCACTTAAATCAGCAATCCCTTTCTAATGGAAGGATACCTGTCGACTGGAAAATGGCGAATGTCTGCCCTATTTACAAAAAGAATGATAGATCTCTCTCTAGCAACTATCGACCTGTTTCGCTCATTGTATTTGTTGCAAATTGTAAGAACATATTATAAGCTCCAACTAAATGAACTTTTTTGAGTCAAACAATACCCTGTCAACAAAGCAACATGCTTTTAGAAAGAGGCATAGTTGTGACACCCAACTAGTATCTGTTGTCGAGGACTGGGCTTCATCTTTGGATTCGCTAAAGCAAGTCGATGTCTTCATCCTTGACTTTGAAAAGGCCTTTTTGACACCTTGCATCATGAGCTACTAAAAACCAAATTGTTTAGCCTTGGCGTTTCCAAACAGGTTCTCCGGTGGGTTGACGACTTCCTTTCTGATCGCAAGCAAGCTGTGGTAGTGAATGATATCGGTCCCGTTTTGATGATGTTGTTTCTGGAGTTCCCCAAGGATCTGTTCTGGGGCCTATTCTTTTACTTATGCATATTTATGACATTGCAAGCACTGCTTCCTCTAATATCATACTTTTTGCTGAAGACTGTGTCTGTTATCGGGTCATTGAGAATGTTAATGATTGTTACCTGCTCCAAAATGATATACACAACTTAGGTATTTGGGCCAAGACTTGGGGCATGAGATTTCAGCCATCTAAGTGTAACATCATAACTTTCGCAAGGAAAAAGAATCCGGTCAAATTCGACTATGTCTTGAATGATATCAACAGTCAAGCCTCGTTGTAAGCTTTAATGAGGCTTGTGACGTCATCCTCTAAAATGGAAACTCCGCCCACAAGAGAAAATCATGAGTTTCGCAGAATAGGTACCTAACATGCTGGGGAAACTTCAAGCTTCTGAATAATGCATAAAAAGGCGTTCCTTGTTGTTGTATCCTTGGTCATTTAAAATCTTAAAGTCATTTCTTTACTAAAAACATCATGAGGTATTGTTTCTTTCGCAATTTCACAGAGAAATTTTCCATCAAAAACAGGTCAACTTATGGTGGGTTTTTTTGACTGGCCTCAAATTTTGCGAATACCTGACCGTATTCAGGATCATTGGGGTGTAAACTTCCAAAATCGAGTGTTTGAGACATAAAGCTAACTACTGATACCTATTACACTACGAGCAAAACAACAAAATAGTCGCAATGAACGTTTTAGCAAGTTGGAATTTTGCACTTCTTGGCCACGTAGAGCATCGCACAAGGCGGTAACGTTATGGTTAACATATGGTAAACTATTGTCATTGTCTTTTGATTCTATAGGCTGCTAACTAGGATACTATTTTAGTCATTATACCAAGTAATAAAGTGAATTTTAATACGACTAACATATTGTAGGCCCTTTTAAGGTTTTAAACCACTAACAAATAACATTAAAATTTTACAGACAGGCCTAGCCTTTACTAGGCCTTGGCCTATGCATGCTAAAACTGCACACTATGGTACATAGTGAATGTATGAATGGGTACTGATGATCTGTGATCATCACACAGGTACTACTTTAATAGTGCTTGCTTGCTGTATGAGTGAGTTTCCATTCCAGAAAAAAGCTTGTAAAAAATTTTAAGAGGCCTGTAGCACACAGTTATTGTGTCATATGCACCTTGTGAGTTGAATCGGTGCAATGTACAGTACCAACGATGAAGATGAAGAACCAAAATAAGCAAATTAGTGTTACACTTGCAGGTATTGCAGGCTATATGAAACAATTGATATATACCCATTTATTTACACATACACTTTACCAGCCTGTCGGTTCTTTCATATGGTTTTACAAGACAATGTCAAGAGTTTTCAAAAGGGAAATGACTTGAGGAATATACTTAGAGTAGGCCTATATGGAATGCGCACCTATAAGAGCTCCATCATTTTCAGGATTTTTTTGTTTATTATTTTGCCATTGTTCTCAGTTTTCTTACTTACCGTATTTTTGTACTGTTGTGCTGAATCATATTTCTACACAAATGAATTAATTGTGCCTTAGTTCTCAGCCTGTTCCTATTGAAATGTAATTGCTAGTCATAGCCTACACCTACTAGTGCTCTAGGCCCATTTGGGGGTTAAGATCAAGATTAGAGCTTGCATTATTGTATACCCTTTTCTTGTATAATGGCACAAATGGGATTCTGAGTTAGTGTACTAGCCTAAAGGACAATTTTTCTCTACACAAGCAAACTGCCAATTTACTGACTTAAGAATTTTGTTTGTGCACTTGTTTCCTGTATCATCAGCTGTTAATTCTGATGGATGAAATCTCATATGTTCTTCTGAGACTGCCTTGTCATTTGAAGTATAAAATGTTATCATTTTACACCACTAACTGAGCAGAGGACAGATGAATAATGTAGCAATTGCCCCATAATAATGGCATGTAACAGTCAAAGTTTTGGTCACTAAATTGAATTAACTTGATGCCCTGTTGTTACCTGGGACTCTCAGTTGATATGCTTCCAGTTGTGCATGGGGGTGGGGGTTGTGTACTGAGTACCCAGTTTCCTAAAAAACTTAGACCCACCCAGTTCCACATGCTGTTCACAATTTATATTACTAAACAAAGTGTTTCTGATCTTCATTTCTTCGATCTCACCACCTAAGGATATTAAAAGGATGTATAGCGTTAATTATCCCAGAGTTCACGAACAAGCCTTACAAGAGAGCTGTAGCGCCGCGCGCTCGTCCGCTCTTAGATAAATTAGTCAGCACAGTTGACCACAAAGATGAAGAGAGGTTTTCTTCTGTTTAATAATCACTTTATTGATCAAATTAATTACATCTGATTCGGATTGATTAGTGAGTCGAAGAACAGCACTGATTTGCAACAATTTCTTACTTTGCTTCTCTTACCTCTATATGGTTCTCTTATTGGCCTAAGTACACATACGTGCGTATAGCCTACACAACGGACCACCCTACTACTGCTTAAAAATATACAGTTTACAATATATGAGCAAGTAAAACAAAATAAATAATGTAATTATTCCACCTGTCTCAAATTATATGTGCACGGAAAGATTTCTCACGAGTAATCCCCTGAGAGGAAGTAGGATAGGACCCCACACGAGCAAGTTCCTCGCCAACAGCCGAACAGCTTCTCTTCAGCCGACCTCCTGTGAGCAGGTTCCCCTAGAAAGGTGTCCTCGTGAGTTGGTGACTCGGGAACGGATCCAGATGATCAGAGACTTCCTTTGAGCAGGCAGCACGCGAGCAGGTATTTCCGCCGAGTAATCGTCCTGTGGGTAGTTTCTCGTGAGCAGGTTCTTCCCTCGAAGTTGACTCGTGATCAGCCTCTCCGCGAGCAACAATCTTCTGAGTAATTGCCTCGTGGGCAAACTCCCGCGAGCAGCAGTCTTCCGAGCAGTTGACTCGTGAGTAACCTCCCGCGAGCAGCAGTCTTCCGAGCAGTGGACTCGTGAGTAACCTTTCCTGAGCAGTCTTCCTCACGGGCCTATACCTGTATGTGAACCTACTCGTGAGCAAACTTTCTCCTGAGAAAATAAATTCTAAGAGTAACCTACGTAAATGGATATGAACCAAAAGCTATTGTACCAAATTGAGTAACTTAATCCAAATAACACACACAAGATAGCGAGAAAGAAGGTCAATATTCGTGTACGAGGAGCCTTAAGAAACGACGTCTGTCTAACACCTCCTAAACATTCCCTAGGCTTTCCTTGTAATGTCTACAAACTGCACTTAATACATGTTTATTAGTAAAAGAACCAAGAACCAAGGGGCCGCGTGTATCAACCTAAACTCCCGTAAAGTAATTCCGTACCCTGATTCTAACGCACTCTAAAACTTTCTGTTAGAGATAATTCAGAATTCTAAGTTACAGTAGACTCATTAACTAATGCTTGTCTTCAAGGATTGTTGCCTACAAATACAGGGCCTAACCTATTCGCCTATTCCAACTGTAACGTAAGGACTATTCACAGACTTAGCATCCTAACGAGGCCTAGGAGCCTAACGGCCTAACCATTACGTTAGCCTTAACAAGCAAAATGTGTCGTTATCTTTCTCTCCCTGTGAAGGTAATCACATGAACAAGAGATTGTCTTAAAATACCACAGATTATCCAACCAACATCTAGATTACCTGCTATCAATTAATTAAACTTAAATACGACATTTTACATCCCTACTTGGACAACTTACAATAGTTAATTGTTGCTGGGCTGTTCGCTCTCTTTTCGACTCTATCCCACGTGTCAACACAACAAGAATTCAATCGCGTTCACCCCAGAACCTTCCACGTTGTTGAAAGCAATGCATGCAGGAATCAACGGGTGAAGAAATCAGTGCTTTCGTGATTGGATAATACCTCGCGCCAGGGGAATTAACAGTAGCGCGCGGCGTGATCGGGTCAGCTAGAGGTCAAGTACTACAGTACAGCCTGTCACCCGGTGATTCCTGACAAAACAAAGATAATACATGAACATTAAAGGTGATATAAATAAATAGAGGGCCCATACATAATTATCGTTACAGAGCTATGCATTCCAATATCCCCCCATTTTACCTCTTTATTGTCTAGTTTAATGCCACAATTTTTCTGTCATGTTATTGTTTGCAATAATTTATGAGTCTAGTACAACAACTGTGATTTACTGATTGTATAATATGGTCAACGTGCAAAGTATATGGCCATGTATGTCAAAAGGTTACCATGAGTCGGTCAATTAATAGGTGTTGCACATCGTGCCGTACGTTGTATTACACTGTGGTGATCGACTTAAGGTACTAACGTATTTAACCCTTTACCGTTGTGCTCCGATCGGGGCATATTTGCGCGCCTCGGGAGTGGGCGGAAAAGCGGACGTAGCCGCCCCGCATCGGCTTCCGTACCTCATTGACCCCGTGACTTTAAACTATTGTCTCCCTCATTGTTGTGTCCGAATTTTCGGGTAGCTACTCGCAGTTTCGAGCTCCGCGTGAAACAGTAAAGATGTGTGACAGCCGAGCTCTCCGCATGGGCCCAAAAGGACCCAAACAACGGTAAAGGGTTAAGATACAATCACTGTAACCCTTGCATCGGTAGCCACTTAATCGTTACAAGGTTTTCAAAAATTGACTCTGAATGTAATTTTCCTGCTAAATATATGTAAATCAAACGTAAAGGAAGACTCGACGAGATTAACATGATTAATACTTATGTGGAGGATATTTTCTCGCTCGGTGAAGTTCCATTTTCGCGCAACTAATGCAAACACCTCAGTACTGGAAGTTTGGCTTGTTACGTACGGTGCAAGGCAGTGTCAATACCTGCTCTAAACTTTGCGAATACCTGACCGTATTCAGAAATATTTCATGGTAATGTTAGATTTTTTAGGTGGATAAGGAAATTTCTGATGTACCCTCTTTCTGGCATACCTAACTGGCTTTCGAGAAAAAAGAACAGATTTTCCGAACAGAATGAAACCTGTTTTTACGAGTTCAAAAAACCGTCTCAAATTCATTGCTTTGTGTATTAAATACTTCAAAAATGTTGCGAAACTATCTTAAAATGTGTTCTCTAGTAATTTTAATGATGATTTTGTAAGATTATGTGTTTTTGATGTCGAAATTTGGATTTGAAAACAGTTAGTTTTTGCTAATTATATATGCAAAGGCTGTGACGTCATGCATACTCAAATTAGAAAAGAAGCGACTTTTAGTGGCTGTGAGGACTGGCTGCCAAGCTAGCTTAGTTTGACTCTATAAAGTACCTTGGGGTCACGATTTCTCACGATCTAAATTGGGATAGGCACATTCAGTCTATCTGCAAAAAGGCAATAAGATTTTGGGAATTCTCTGTAGGAACCTGTCTTTCTGCTCCCGGGATGTGAAGCTAGCTGCATATAAGGGTCTCATTCGGCCTTTTTTGGAGGATGCTTGCTGCGTGTGGGATCCACATCAGTCCTACTTACGTGATAAGCTAGAAAACATCCAGAGGAGATCGGCTCGTTTTATAAGTTCCGATTTTTCTCGTGAGCCAGGGTCAATGACTGCTATCCTGAAGACATTGATCTCCCCACACTAGCGGAGCGTCGCAAGCAGAATAGACCCATTCTTTTCTCCAAAGTGTTTTTAGGGAAGGGTTTTTAGGAAAGGCTAATATTCCAGTTGAAAGACTTACACACCCAATCCGGAAAACTCAGGGGGTGCACACTCATCACTTTTGTAAGCTGAGTCTCATTGTTATAAATATAGTTTTTTCCCCAATACTCTGAAAGATTGGAATAATCTCCCTGCCACTCTTTTTGATGGAATGGATAGTCACAAGGACTCTAACCAATACATTACTAGTTATTAGAGATAATGTTATGTAGTATGATGCACTCTCCATGACCTTTACTAGACGCCATCTTGTTGTTTACGAGCAACTCCACTTCCTTTGTTGTAGATTTCCAGGGCCCTTCCTGTTTCCCGTCACGTGTTACCGGTGGACGAGACATATCATATTGCCGTAGTTCCACGTGCACGCTGTAACCCATATTTCCAAGATGTGGCCAATTTCACTCACTTGCAGCCTCCTCATTGGTTGATATGATTTCATCATATTTATTAATATTCATTTTAGGTGTGCGTCACAACTTTTATCCAATCGGGTTACAGCTTTAAGTTCTGTCATCTCGCATGGCCCTCGTGGCTCGAACGCACTAGGCAACCCCGCAGCCCGCAGCTAGTCAGTTGTGCTGTAGACCTCTAAGACGATGCACTAACTCACCTGTAAATAGTAATTGTCACCTTGTTTGCCGGCTTCTGATTAAAGATAATTTCGGAAGGAAGAAGAAATGGAATCAATAATAATCAAGAAGAATTAATCAACTTTATGTGTTCTGTGAACTTTTTTTCTTGTGCGGAGCTAAACAACTTCAACGCCTATCAGCTAGATCCCCTACCTAAGCCTTCCTTATACGATTTGCCCATTATCCAACAATAAGGGCACCCCTGACACACGTGCGGTGTAGTAATGTCCTTTGGATGTGTCACCGTGATCAGAAAAAAGGAGAAGAAGAAGAAGAAGAAGGAGAAGAAGAAGAAGAAGAAGAAGAAGAAGAAGAAGAAGAAGAAGAAGAAGAAGAAGAAGAAGAAGAAGAAGAAGAAGAAGAAGAAGAAGGAGAAGAAGAAGGAGAAGAAGGAGAAGGAGAAGGAGAAGGAGAAGGAGAAGGAGAAGGAGAAGGAGAAGGAGAAGGAGAAGGAGAAGGAGAAGGAGAAGGAGAAGGAGAAGGAGAAGGAGAAGGAGAAGGAGAAGGAGAAGGAGAAGGAGAAGGAGAAGGAGAAGAGAAGAAGAATGGCTATGACAGTGCATTTTAGGTGAAGTAAATGAAATTTGCTGATAAGCCAACCACATTTGAGTGCCCACTATTTTTCTGATCCAGTGAGAGACGCACCTCACCCAACAGCATCAGATACCCCTTTTTTCAGCCATTAGTTTTTCATTGTTACCCCATTTGAGATTTCACTTCAGTAAGGGAATTTGGGACATTTTGCGTTTTAAATTGTGGTCGGTGGAGAGAGGTGTATTTTCCTGGAATGCTTGTTGGGAATTCGGAGTGCTTGTTGTCAATGCCCGGCACCACCCACTGTACAGTAGAGTCTACATCCATGAACTGTAAGTAATTTGGCAATATCTCACTTTCAGTGGTTACAATACAGACCTTTGGTCAGCTGCGTTGCTTGCTTCTTCTTCTTCTTCTTCTTCTTCTTCTTCTTCTTCTTCTTCTTCTTCTTCTTCTTCTTCTTCTTCTTCTTCTTCTTCTTCTTCTTCTTCTTCTTCTTCTTCTTCTTCTTCTTCTTCTTCTTCTTCTTCTTCTTCTTCTTCTTCTTCTTCTTCTTCTTCTTCTTCTTCTTCTTCTTCTTCTTCTTCTTCTTCTTCTTCTTCTTCTTCTTCTTCTTCTTCTTCTTCTTCTTCTTCTTCTTCTTCTTCTTCTTCTTCTTCTTCTTCTTCTTCTTCTTCTTCTTCTTCTTCTTCTTCTTCTTCTTCTTCTTCTTCTTCTTCTTCTTCTTCTTCTTCTTCTTCTTCTTCTTCTTCTTCTTCTTCTTCTTCTTCTTCTTCTTCTTCTTCTTCTTCTTCTTCTTCTTCTTCTTCTTCTTCTTCTTCTTCTTCGTGGTACTCCAGTGCGCCCAGACAAGGCATTCGATGGAGGATAGCTGGTGTACTGGGTGGGAAATTAAAATTTATTGATGCAGACAGTGACGAAGTGTCAGACGCTGTATCCCGGTCCTGTGGCACTGGGCCAAATTATGTCTTGCATTGCAATTAGGAACCAAGCACAGCTAGCAGTCTCAAACACAATCAGCCTAAAGGGTAACAGTGTATATTCTAGACATACGTCTTGCTGCTGCTGTGAATCCCCAGTGGATAAGCAAACATGTTTAACTGCCTAAACTTTTTCATATATAACTGTAGTTTAAAAATAAGTTAGGAAGCTCATGATTGCGAGGTCTATATTCATCCTTGGTAGGTACACAGGCTGTCCTAGCCCTATTACACACTCACCATTGCCAGCTTTGACTAGGAAGGACAGAAAACAAAGGACTTGGCTCTGGTCGGTGGCTTCACATTATGGTAAACTGTGGAACTAACAATTAGAGACAAGTGAACAGAAAGGTTTTTATATTGTCCTACCTTGTCCATAAATATATCAAGCTATGTTTACTGACATTGTGTAATGCAAAGAAGACGTTTTGGTAGGAAAGAAAGAGTTGGAAGAGGGATGAAAATTTTTATCTTGATTTTAGGATGTTCAAATTAATTGTTCCAGTCACATTAATCCCTCACAGCAATTGCTTTTGGGTCTGATACACTACCCCTTATATCCTGGGTGCTGAGCTACAGAATTTGGGGCATTAAAGGAGCAATCAGAGTTCGCTTACTAGTTTTTCACAACTTAAATTCTGCACCACATTTGTTCATTGACATAAATCTAACAAAAATTATATTGTGACCGTGGTATAACATCATTATTCATGACTGGTTACAGTGCAGTGGAGCTGCGTCTGTGTGTAATTTATTCCCAACAAATATTCAGAAATTTTCATTTTTACAGTAACAAATGCAAAACAAGTGTTTCTTCTGAACTGAGAGACGTTCTCAATGTTTCTATGATTCCGACAAACAAATACCCCTTTGAGAATCATACCAGATTGCAGGAAGTGACTTCTACAATTGTTAATTTTTTTTAATTTTTATGATCTTAAGAAGATTTCTGATTCTGCTACAGTAACAACACCAGTGAGATGTGCAGTCAATTGTAGCCTCACTGCCATGAGAAAGGGCTTATTCCTTTGTGTAGCTTGAAAGGCAGCATATTGTACGGGTGATGTGAATGCTGCTGTTGTATGCCAGTCTTTCCAATCATTGTATATAATTGATTTTGCTTTCTAGTTTGACATATTTAAATGTACAGCATGTTTAAATACATGAGTGTTGCAAAGGGAGAGAGTTTAATCTCCAAATGCCTTAATATCCACACCCCTGGAAAAGTCAGATTGACCGGCTGAATGCTTGTGTCAAAAAGGCTACTTACCTGTAGCCCTTTGATTTTTCTTTCAAATGCCGAAAAATGTACAGACTACCCCTGGGCCTTTCACCTGGAATTTACCTTTTAGGGAAGAGTCAAAAACTTTTTTTAATTCTCCCCTTGGTTTTTTCAGCGATCCCAACCCCCTCCCCACCCCCCCCACCCCCACCCCCCGTGAGTCTACGGAAGCGGGAACAGGCCTTTTTCATTTCATCAAATTTTTTGGTTTTGAATGGTTATCCATTTTATTTTTGGTGTGTATCGTTGGAAGTTTTAACACGCACATTGTAAATTGAAAAATACTTCTTATAGGAAAGCTAATGACACAAATTTATCAGTACATGCTTTTTACCTGCAATTATTTTTTTCTTCAGAACACACTTCCTTATTAGGGAAAACCTTGCCTAGCCAAATGATTTATCCTGCCTAGGCTAGGCCTTACTTTCTGTAGGCTAACTCACGTTAGGCCTAAGCCTAAGTTAGGGCCTAACATTACGTTCATCTGCCTACAATGGATTTGGGCGTTACTGATACTTTCTAGTCAATCCACCAGTGCCAATTCAACTATGTGTGAAATGTGTTGTAACAGATTTTCCATGATATTGCACCATTTTTTCCGAATTGGAGGTGACTGTTTTAAGAGTCTGTGCCTGTAAAAGTGTACCATTTGGAGGGCGTCACAATTTGATCAGAACGAAAACAAATTTTGAAAATTCTCAAAGTATCGATATTTCAAGCATTTTACCCTTGAAGTACACACAAACATATTGAGCCATTTTCTTGTTCAAATATACACCTGCCCCATCAAGATCCCATCAAATTTTTTTCATGGTTGGCTTATTTTGTCAGCAGAAATCAGTTGAAAAAATAATGGGACCAAGTTGGGGCATGAACTTAAGAAAGGTAAAAGGTCATATCAGCTGCCTATTTCCACTATTTCGGGCAATTTTGCGTTTTCCAGATGTACCATGAATGCATGCGCCAGCATTGTCCCAGTGAACTCTAAGTAGTTCATGTTCATATGGGCACTTTTCTACACATTCCATGTAAAATCAGAGTGGGACTTGCTTGGCGCTGAACAATATCCAGGGTCAAAGGTCACAACTTGGCCTGGAAATGCCTTTCATATATATACTACGGTATAACACAGCATGCCCTATTTGGGTTCTCGTGAAAATCTGTTCGAGAAACATCCACAATGATTTCTTTATGGTCTTAGTGCTTGCAAGTATACAAGATCATAGACATTGGGATTGTGTTAGACAAAAAGGAAGGCTCATGCTGACCAAAACAAGCCGTTAAATTTGTTTATAAAGGCAGTTTATACATTATCAGTGTTTGTTCTGTTGAGTGTGTGAGTGTGAACTAAGTTACACACAATGTATTCCAGGTGCAATCCTACAGTACATTCTTATGGGCTTAGCCTGAGCCATCTGGGCCACCACCTCATGTGCACTCTATATGGGGCACAAACAAGGGGTCCATATGAGATGGCACGTATGGGACTGCACATATTGCCACATATCGGTAGCCTATCAAATGAAAAACACATGGAGAAAATCCACTGACCTAATAATTTGGTTTTGAAACTTTGGTATAATGATGTTTGCTTGTAATTTTTTAGAAGTTGATCTGAGGACCCATGTATCACAAAATGGTACAATTTTACCGGCACAGACTCTTAAGTATACACGTAGTTCGTGGATGAAAGTGCTGCAAGGGGACCTAAAATGGCGTCCAATATGAGTGTGTCAGCTGTCGACCAATCAAAAACAGTTACCGAGTTGTCCAAACTTTCTAAATATATGGCTCTGCCCAGGCCTCCATTGGCGATGATGCTGGATTTTCCAGCTAAAAAATTCGTCCAAGCCACTGGGTTCGCTGAGTTCAAGGACTCGGATGAAGGTATTCTGACACAGTTCGGGTATTAACCGGGTGAGGTATCTGCGCATGCTGTATTTGTACGGCGGGAGAGTTTTCCTTTCCGGAACTAATTGCTGGTGAAGGGGTGGGGGTATATCATTGTACTCGGAGGAAATTGTCCAGAGTGTACTTGTCCTGGGGTAATTGTCCATCTGGTACCTATCTAAGGAGGTATTTCTCCTTGGGGTGTGTGTCCTGGGTAGTTATCTGGGTGAAAATTGACCGGTTGATATAGTACCAGAGTGGATGTCCGCGGTATATTTGTCACAGTGCAGGGTATACGTCCGGTTGGTATTTCGTCCTATAATTCCCATGAAAAAATCTCGGGTAAAGATTGACCCTACGTACCTTTGTAAAAAAAAATACAAGAATATTTTATTCTACATGGTCGGCAATTAAGCTGTAATCTGTGTATAGTCGGCATGCATAGTTAGTTATTACAGCTAGGGAAAGTAACATTTCTTATATAATTATTTTTCTATTGCAAAATGAATGGCTACCTTATTTCCTTTCTTACATTTTATACGATCGTGGAAATTATTTCGAAACCTTATATGCAATTATGCTGGCATAACACTGGTTACACATCACAATGGAACATACACAATGGAACCCAGAAATGATTGTTGACTGACATTTTGACTGGGGAGGGTATAGATTGTGATGACTCACCAAACGAGAAGGGTGGACGTGATTATGCCTGTCCGCTTCCCCTGATCATCCCGTCTTAAATTGGCTTAAATAGCCCAGAATATCAAAGTAAATCAACTAAAATTAATCAAAGAAGAACTTCTAAATCGTTTACAGGAATTAGCAGGAATTGTTCGTGTGCACAATAACTTATAGAAACTGCACAGTAGCTAATATCAGTTACCACAGTTGTCATTCTAAACCTCTGCCTGATCCTATACTGCCAGGGACCTCCACCGATTTTCTATCTATATTTAGGATCTTAAATATGAAAAGTTCATTTCCGAAACTTGAAAAAGTCGGAGATGAAAAGTGGCGCTACCATAGGGCTATGGCACACAACGACCCTAGTGGTGCCACTGTTGACCGAGGCCTGACCCAATTGTGAAGATGCTCTCGCAGTTATCTAAGGGGCCGGGTTACATGCATGTTGAGGCCCGCGAGTAACAAAACTCGGGAAAAGACTTGCTCTCATATGTCTGTGCATCCGTCTCCTATACTTAACGGCATTTATCAAGAGGGTATTCACTGTGGGTAGTTGTCCGGGTGGGATTTTTCCGAGGGGTAATAGTCCGGGAGGTATTTGTCCGGGTAGTATTTGTCCAGGAGGATAGTTGTCCGAGGGGGTAGTAATCCGGACGGCAATTATCCGGTGGTAGTCGTCCGGGGGTTATTATCCAGGGGGTATCCGTCCGTTGGGTATTTGTCTGGGGGTATCTGTCCCGACACGCTATACCGGTGTATATGAAGTATGTTTTTAAATTTCTGAGAGAGCGCCATCTAAAAAGTCTGGGCCGTAAGCTAGGATAATGTTAATGTTATCGTGTGTGTTTTATTGATGGCAATTTGCAGCCAGGTATGACCTTTCACCTGAATTAAATTTGTGGGCCAACAGGTAGGGCGGGATGCAGGAATGGTATGTAGGACAAGAGTGAGGTAGGATGGGTGATAGCTAGAGAAGGATCTGGTGTGAAATCGGCAACTATTCATGATTGAAAATGTTTTCTTTTCGTGTTGACATGACCTGTTTTCATGCACTGTCTCGCAGTTTGTATTTTATCCTATTTCTTTTTCTCATTTTCTCTTCTTGGGGCGCCCAACTCGACCAATCACTATCAAATATTGTGGAAAAACAAATAAGTTAAATGAAATGAAAACGTTTACTTTCAATGAAATTACATACATAACTGAATTGCTTGTTTTCTCCCAAACACGCCCCGGTTTGAGATCTGCATCCCAACATCTCTTGGCTGAACCGAAAACTTCGAGGTCCTGGGGTGACAGATCTTTCTCTGCTGCTGCTCCTCACCTTTGGAACAAGCTTCCCGAACATATTCGTTTTAGTTCAACTTTACAGACATTTAAATCTAGACTTAAAACTCATTTAATGGACATTGCTTTTTCTTAGGAATTTATTTTTTTGTGTGTTTTGTTTTGTATCTCTAAGAGCCCTGCATGATGACCGCTTTTCGCGGATGTGTGCCCATTATAAATTTCCATTTTTATTATTATTATAATGAAAACGTGGACTGAAAACTTGAATTTTTAATCAAAATCTAACAATTTGAAGACGACACAACAAACGACAAGGCAAAGTAAGTTCATATATCTACGAAAGTAAAAGTAGAAGTAGGAGGCGCGTGTGCCCCTCTAAAGCCACCCCTGAAAGCAGTGAGTCATGACAGTATGTTTACAGGATGGTCGCCGTGTATGTGACGATCAAGGTTACCCATATTTAGTGGGACTATAGCCCATGTGCTCAACCAAAGTGGATGGTTGTTAAAGGAGGAAGGTAGTTACCCAAGGAGAAGGAGACCCGCTGACTTCGTTGCGTTACATCCGTTAATCTTGGTTTATCGATTCGACC
>CM074181.1:51168796-51343796 GCA_037179385.1 Holothuria scabra
AATCATGACTAGCGGTGCAACTTGTAATTCCTTCCTTATTAGTCAGGATGGGGATGTTTTGTGCACTGTGAATGTGACAGGGTATGAAAGACTAGGGTTGGAGTCTGATTCAGTGAGTTTTTAAACATTTGTCTGATTATGCTTGTCGCGCCGATAGAGCAGACACTAGTTTTAAAAAGCCGAGGAAAGTTATTGGGGTAATCGACAAAATTTTGTCGTCCTGTGAGTGGAATCAATTTGAAAACATATGTTACCTAATTGGTTCTTACTCTTTAGTGATTCGATAACTTGGTCAAATTTTGCTTTGACTTGTCTTCTTCTTAGAGTCGAAAAATTTTCTGTCCTCATGATAGTTTCTTTTATCAATTTCTTAAAAAATACCAGTTGTGATTGCCGCCCCTTCACCGAATATGGTCACATTGTTTCATGTCAAGGCTATAGGCTTTCACTGACACTCTTCAAGGGGCCAGTCCTCAACCCTGTTTTAAAGCCCCCTGCACGTTTCCCTGTGCAGCACCAGTGACAAAAGCTCCATGTGATACGTTGAATTTTATACTTTCAGGAACCTTCTATAACAAGGTGCTTTTAACCACTTACTTCATCTTTTCCCTCTTGTAAAAACCGCTTCTTTCCTGAATTTTGTGTTGATTCTCTACTCATTCAACGCAGTGGCGTGTGCAGGATTTTGGAGGTGGGAGCACAACTCTGTGACCCCCCTTGACTACGACTGATTCTTCACCTGATGCAGTCGAATCACTAGTGCACGATTGAACAAGATTCCGGTGCGTGTTTACCACCAGATTCTTTTCAAGAAGCGCAAGAATTTGAAAAACGCGGAATCCAGGGGCTGTTACCGCAATACACTAGTCAGAGTTGGGGTACCACCCGGTATCTTGTAAAATATTTGGAAAAAAATCCTTTCATACTTGACTAGACAGCCGTAAATAGGTCACTGTTTATTTATTTTTTTTTTTTTTTTACCGTCAGAAATTGTTAAATTTGATGGTGGAAAGTCCAAGTTTCTCAGAAGCTAGTTAATGAACTTCTGAAACATTCCCATAAAATAAACAAGTCTTGACAATTTTATTTTGTCCGATTGAACATTTGGTTTTCCCATCAAAGGCGGTGAGTGTAATAGGTAGGGTGATTTAGAAGTTCTTTTTACAAAACGTTTCATGGGAGAACTACTGTTTCATGTGCATTAAACCAGGGAGCTGGAAGAGAATTTAACTAATCAAGAACACAAATAACACGTGTGCTGTGGTTCAAGCCCCTAGTATCATATAAAAGATAGATGCCTCCTGACTTTTCATTTTCTGAAAGACTTTCGGACTGAAGAGCTGGACCCTTTGGTAAAAGACGCACCAAGTGAAACCCTGCCAATACTAAAGGTTTGAATACTCAGAGGGATCTTCAGACTTTTCCGATTCCACTATCCCGTACATCCACGAACTAAGTAATTTTCCCCGACTGACTTTTGAGGTGGGGGATGTGCCATGGTCCCCTTTAAATCGCTACTGATTGAACGCAGTATTCACGCCGGCTAAAGGCCTTTTTTCCACAGGCTAATTTAGAGAGGATAACTTCCACACGTTGTTTCACTGTTCATATGTGCCTACTTTTCCATTTTAATTTTCATTCATATGGTGTGTGTATTGTAATTTCTCTTTCGATGATTAGCCTAGATAGCAGACATCCTTCAAACTGGACCGAAGCCCCAAAATTTGTATAAAACATCTGGTTTGGTAAAGAACGTAAATTATTGTTCTCGTAAGAGGCAAAAGTCAATATGACTGGTGGAGGAGCTATCATATAATCAGTGGGGCGGTCGCCCCCGGTGACGGACTCAAAATTGCCTGTCAGCGCCCTTTTTACTCTTTTTACCGTATTGAGGTATTTGTATCTACCTACATAAAAGCGCCCCTGTAGCCTTTTTCGCCCCCGCTGACTTCATATTCTTGCCCTAGAAACTTTGAAGTACCCCTACAGGCAGTTCTTGCCCCCCCCCCCTTGAGTGAATTACCTTCCTCCGCCACAGAATATGACTGGTCATGCTATCATTCCAATCGAACTGGGCAGGTAATTAAAAGGCAGCCGAGTTCCAACAAGACCTGTGCTTTTTATCCAACTACACAAACGCATATTGTCTATGTACTGTACAAACCTGAAGCTATTGCGTAATAGCTCCGTGCCCTCAAACACTTTCACGTTCAACAACGATGAGTCATACTCCTCAGTGTTTTTAGACGTTTCAACTCGCGCTTAAATGGAAAACAAAATAATTCACATGCAAGGCATTGAAAAAGTTCGTTAATTCTTCTGTTGTTCTAAATATATTTATAGTACATGGGTTAATGGGAGACAATCAGCTTTTAGGATGTTATGTTGGCACTTTATTATCAATTTCACATCTCATTGGACTACGAGTAATCGGATTGTACAGTACGTGCAGCTGAGAGACACCGTTGCTGTAGAGATACCGATATCTGTTCAGATAGACCTAGATACTACTGTACATCAATAGAACCGGTGTCTGTAGGGAGGTAGCACATAACGTGGAACAGCCTGGTCAGAGTCATCAAACGAGATAAGAGCGGTGTATCTTTACACCTTGAGTAGCGCAGGCAAGCTTTGGGCAAACAAATCCCAAAAGCAGTGAGTTCTGTACAGTCAACTTCTCATGAAGCTGTTACATGTCCTAGTAGAAGTGGCAGAGAGTGGAGGTGACAGTGCTCCCTATGTTGATCCACCTGCTGAAAGTGTTTGGATAAGTGATGGAATGGCTTTGTTGCAACAACTGAATCCGAAACATCTTCCTCAAAACTTTGGTCAATTTTCTCAGAAAGTTCTTAAGCAGCTAGTTCATTTAGCCCTCCAACAGAAGCCTAACTGTGTCCACTTCGTTACTGACACCTATCCTGAAGTCAGTATAAAGAATGCTGAAAGGAAACGGCGTGAAGCTGGATGATCTCAGAAGATTAAGATCTCTCAACCTAATCAAAACATGCCAAAGCAATGGAAGAAATTTCTGGCCGATAGTCATAACAAACAGCAGCTGGTCAGGTCCCTATACAAGCAGTGGAGTAGTTGTCAGGTAAATGAATTGAAGGTAGTATTTTTGTTTGTTGCAGTTGATGATCAGTGCCATTGTATCAATGTCACTAATAACCGTGTTCATGTTACCGAGGTACCACACTTGTTTTGCAATCACGAGGAAGCTTATACTCGGATGCTTCTGCATGCGCAGTACGTCGCCAAAACTTCAAACAATATTCCTATTGTCATAAGAAGTCCAGACACGGATGTATTTGTTATTGCAGTTGCATTATCTAAAAAAAAAATGGTTCACCCCTCTACTTCTACACAGGAAAGGAAGATATAACCAGAACCATTGATGTAAATTCTGTTCAAAGTATGCTTGGTAATAGTGCCACGGATGCCCTCATTGGTCTTCACTGCATTACTGGCTGTGACTCTGTGAGTTCCCTGTATGGTAAAGGTAAGCGGGAGGCTTTCAAACTTCTCCACAAAACATTTACATGGGCTTGGGGATAAAAAGCACTGGAAATGAATTTGACCTAACGGAAGACATGCTGAATGCATTAGAAGAATTTATTTGCCAGCTATATGGACATAAAAACGTAAAATCTGTAAATGAAGTCAGATATATAATGCTAAAGATGGCAACCAGAGTTGAAAATGTTATGCCCCCGAACCGCGATTCCCTTGTTAAACATATCTTGAGGGTCAACTATCAGTCAGCTGTTTACAAACAGAGTTTGACCCAGTTTCAAGTTTTGCCATCTCCTGTTGGAAATGGGTGGAAGATGGATAACAATGCCCTGGCCATTGATTGGATGGATTTAGCACCAGCACCTGAAAGTGTCTTGGAACTGGCCTTTTGTTCCTGTAAGAAATCCCCGTGCCAACCATCTACAGCTGATGTTACCTGTTGTGTAGCTGTTGGCCTGCGGTGCCCTGACCTGTGCCGGTGCAATAAATGTGACATCATTGCTCTGGATGGAGAGGAGGAGTACATCTCAGAAGAAGAAGATGATGATGATGATGATGATGATGAGGAGGAGGAGGAGGAGGAGGAGGAAGAGGAGGAGGCTGATCATTCTGATGATGATGACCCTGCTGTTGGCAGTAATATCATCCTGTAGAGGTATTTGATGAAACTTACTTTGAGAACAATGTTATGTAAAGCAAATTATTACTTAATTGTAGCTCTGGAGTTAAATAATATCAGTGAGTACATGTGTTGGAGGGGAAGGGGGAGGGGCAGGGGTAATTGTAAGGGCAGGGCCTCCTTTTGACTCCTGGTGGTGGGCTACTATCATAATTTTAAAATATATATCATATGTTACATGTAATATGAAAACATATATTGAAATAAACTAACATTTACTGTAACATGCTAACTAAATGTCGAAGGAAGGGAAGGTAGCTAGTGGGTGGGGGACTAAAGATGAGGATAGGTCCTCCCCATTATGCCTGGTGGTGCTCAGCTATCTTACTTTAAAATGTGTATGATAATATGAAACAGGTTATACGAAAAAAATATATTGAAATAGACGAACGTTCACTGTGAAAATGCTAAATATTGCATCGAGGGGAAGGGGCATGGTGTGTGTGGGGGGGGCAAGACTGAAATTGAGGATAGACCCTGCCATCTTACTTTTAAATATATGTCATTAAAATGTGAGGTGTAATTTGAAAATGAAGGATGTTACAGTAGACTCTATATCTGTGAAATAATATTCTAAGGGAAACCTTACATTTTCTTGGAATTTTCCTTCTCCTTTGTTTTTGCATTTTTGAAAACATTTTGATACCGAATTCATGGAGACATTTTTTTTCCTTGTAAGAAACGCATTGACCTCACAGTCTATGATGGTTTCAAATAATACGCAAATATGGACTACGGAACCTTAAAAAGAGAACCTTTTCAGACCTTCGGCCCACAGTCTAATATGTAGGTAAGGGGTTAATAAATAAAACAAATTACTTTTCGAACTATAGAAGGTCGGAAACCATCGTGACCAGCGGCTTTGTTAGGCCTGAGGCACTCAAACGCAGTCTTTACTAAATCACTCTCACTGACTGGTGTTATGAAAAAAGTGCTAGCATTTTTATTACTTTGGAAAGTTTTTCGAGTGGCCCTAGTCGATATTTTTTCTGCTAGGTTCGGTTAAGGTTCACAAAAAAAATTATTGAAGGCGTCCGCAATATCCGTTGTCACCATCAGAAAATTATCAGGGTAGTCAGACTGGTTGCGCCCTTTGTGAAGAAGTGAATTAATGTTTTTCCACGTTTGATTAGGGTCATGCTTAGCAATACTACAAATTTTCTCGAACTTTTGCCTTTTTACGAGACGAATAAGCTGATTTAGTTTATTGCGAAAGGTATTACAGGTAAGTTTATTATACTGCGTAGGTGACCTAAGGTATTTCTTGAAGAGCTTGTTTTTATGGTTGACGGAGACAAGCAGTCCGGATGTTATCCAGGTTTGTTTTTTCTTACTATTATGTTTGAAATCTATTAGCGGAAAGCTATCCATGTAGTGTTTACTGAATGTACCATAAAATGCGTTAAAAGCGGAATTCGTGTCATTTTCTACATACACATTGTTCAAGGTATTTGGTGAGCCTATTAGCGTGCCATAAGAACATACTTTCCATCGATGACGCAGCTTCATGTATATCAAAAGGCAAAATACATGCAAGACCTCATTAGCTTTCTGATATTGAAATCTTAATGCACACGTCTGAATGACGTCACAGGTACATATCAGAGGTGAAAAGTAAAAATGAGCATAACTTTTTTGAAATTTGCATTGATTCATCAAAGTACATAAAACAAAGAACGACAAGGTAAATTTTAAACACAGCCTGAGAAGGGAAAGAAGTAATTGAATTCTCATTTCACTTTTTTTTTCGCATTTAATGTTTATTTCTCTCTCCATAAACAGATAAAGCACAGAACAATTCAAAGAAAAATTCTAGTAAACAAATAACAAAACAGCACAAAACAAGGACCGCGTAGTTTACATAAACGAATAGGAAAAACAGTATTCGTCAAAAGTATTTAACTTAAATAGGAACCAAAAAGCAATCATATAAATTCTAACTGAAGCAAATTAAACCACGGCAGCCAATATCTTTCCCAGATCCCTCTTTTCATCTTTAATGTTAAAATAAATTTCTGAATATCAAAGTACTTTTTGAGGAAATAATTTAAATGAGTTACCGACAATCTTGTTTTATTCAGTTTTGAAAGGAAAATATAATACTTAACTAAAATTAATATAAGATTGAAAGTTTTGTGGCCCTTAACACCAAATAAAATCGTGAAATTGTTCAGATTGAAAAGCTTGATACCTCTATTTTTAAGGGTATTTTTTAAGTATCTCCAAAGAGTTTGAACCAAAGGACAAGAGAAAAACAAATGTTCAATCGATTCTACACTATTGTCACAGAAAAAGCAGGTGTCAGTTTCGCTAATATTCATTTTAAACAGCAAAGAATTTGTGGGGAAAAAACGATGTAATATTTTAAATTGGAACCATATCAGTTTCATATCAGATGTACACCTGAAAGGTACCAAGCAATAAAAATTCCATATCTCCAACAACTCAGTATGAAGCTCAGCTTGCCACTTTAAAAATGCTTTGTTATTTTGACGGTAATTTTTGACTAAGCAAGAGTACACTGATTTAGAATCGAAATGACTACGTGCGCACAGGACAAAATAAAAATTGTTTATTGGTCTGCAAATTTTTTCAAAACCATTTTTAAAAACATCACCCCAAGAAGTTTTTATTGCATTAATAAACCCAGCGTACTGAAAAAAGTTAGTCTTGACTTGATAAATTCTACCAAAATCGTCGAAAGAAAGAAAAGTTCCAATTCTCATTTCATGCCTTCCCCTACCAAAAGACATTGTCGCCACCCTTGCGGTGGCCACGACAAGTTCACAAGTTAAGATAATTATAAAACTTTATTTCTGACTTTGTAGGTCAGATTACAGAGTGCATGATGGTCAAGTGGTAGCATCGAACTTGTAGCCGGTCTGGGGTTCCACTCCTGACCTGGTCATTAACCCAAGACTTAAAATGGAACCTATACTGTCACTGCTGTGCATGGTGCTCATCATAAGCTATGGAGTAGGAAAAAGCGAGTGAGTCACAACTGAAAAAGGCACTGACCGGCCCCAGTTTAAAGGATAGTACAGAGATAAATTTATTTTTTATATGTAAAACAAGGATAAAAAATGACATATTGTTAGCGTTCTGGTGGGATTTTTATTTATTTCCCATGCATGATCTGTTCCCGAGATATTAGAGAATTGAATGTCGTAAATTTTCTACATAGAACAAACTTGAGGCAATCACCAGTCGTGTGGCATCATGGATTCACACTATTTGCTAATGACCTGTTTTATTTACATTTTACCCTTAATTTAATGCAAATAAACTCTGTTACATTGATACCATAGGAGCATCCTGAGCAATGGAATTCTAAAACGTTTATGTGCCTGAGGGGCAAAAAGCATAGGATAACAAATAAAGAAATATATATTAAGAAAAAAAAAACAAAACAAATTAAAGCAAAACAGTAGCCAACAATATGAACACATGACATTCCACCTGCTTTCGTCAAGTTCACTTTTACAGAAAATTTTTCTACTTCAATTGCTAATTTCTCCAGGACCAGAGATAGGAAATGAATGAAATGTCTAGCAGAATGCTCAGAATTTGTTCTTCTTTAACATGCAGTGATTAGCTTTAGCGCCCTTACTTTCATATGTTCTTTTCCTCTGCATTCCAACCAAACATTCCGGCATACATCGTGTTAATTAGGGTCAACATGCATACAGCTGCTGAGAGGCACACATTCAGTTTTCAATAATCACGTAAACTGAGGTCATGCTGTATACTGCGAAAAAAGAACACTTTACTGCCTAACTGCAGCACTACGTGATTGCACTCAACAGACATCTTTACTCTTTAGTTTCGACTTCGGCACAACTGCCTCCGGGGCAACCTTGGGCAAGGTGTTCCTGTGTGTTGGCCCAACACCATGACCTCGGGCATGGTGTTGCATTCGGGTGTGGGGGTGACCGTAGGGTGTTCTTGGTTTTTGTTGTCTTGGTGACGGTGGTTGGTGTTGAGGCGGATGTGGGTGAGTTGGCGGGTTGTTTGAGCGTTGGGGTGGGGTAAGTGCGTCTTTTCCATTTGTCACAAACCTTTATGTTTCATGTTTTGTGTGTGGATGGTTGATGATAAGCGTTTGTGTATTTTCCGGCCGGTTGGAGTTGAATGTTTGTTTCAGCGTGCCTGCTTCTATGTACGTTTTTAAAAAGAACTTCATGAACAATTTCAAGACGGCATTTTCTTGCAGAGAAAACCATAAATGTACCGTAAAGTACTTAGCATCGCAGTCAACATTTTGTCTACAGTTAAATCGGTTGTCATTCTCACTTTGGCCTTGTATCATCATATTTACAAGAACTTCCAGCTTATTGTTCAGCGCCGCAAGGTTCACCATCATAACAACCAAGTCATCGCCCGCATTTAGGCCATTTTACTTACGCACACGAACTTATGAGCTATAACTGTGCTGTCATTTACTACGTACCTTATCTAGACCTAAGCCTAGCCCTGCAGCATCACAGATTGCAGTATTCCGGTAGGCAAAACGGTTGCAGCATATCAACTGCCACGGTCATCTAAATGGGGGGCAGCTTATACCGGTAGGGCAACCTTGGCAATTCATCGGCGAATCACCGCCAGGGGCATTTATCTCGGCCAGAGCATTTAACTTAATGGTGGCTTCTTAACTCATTGGCAGGACCATCCAATTGCCCAACTGAACCGCCTACTAAAACATATCGACGGTGCCAGCTGACTCACAAGTTCCCACCATCACGATCTGCCTTTGGTGTAGACTTTCGTGTAGCTATAACTACGTAATAATTACCAGCGGATGGCGAAAAGACTATCGCTGTCCAACTTCAATCATCATCTTTATTCAGCATATCTCGACACATGCGTGTATCAAGACCTCAGCCATAACTTAACTGCATGCTAATCGGTATCAATTCTGTTTTTACCTTTACAGATCGGCTGGAGAACCGGATTGGCACTGATGGGGATAAACGTATGGAACGCCAAAACCGCCATCGCATATTACGATGTACTTCCATTTGGTGGCGTTATTTTACATGACGATGTTATTTCAAATGGCCATCTATCCCGGGAATAATGGCGTTCTTCCGTTTTGCGATGTTACCATCGTAAACGGCGTTCGATCAAACGGCGATGTGTATCCAAGACGTGTATCTAAGGCGTGTATCCAAGGCGTGTATCCAAGGGGAGTTCCTGTTCTCAGGTATACATATTCAGCAAAGTAAAATCAAACCAATCACAATGGTTGTCATATAAAGAGATCTAGGTCTCGCACGTGTGCGCGCGGTTTCATACTAGTTAATCAATATACTAGGCTAAGTTAGTTACCCACATGTCCCATATGCATGCTTAATAACCTCATACAACCACCTGTGTGCCCTAAGCAAAACGTTCAAGTTCAACGATCAGACGATGGATGAAATAATTGAATCCCTTCACATCGTAAATGAAGACGAGGTGAAGGAAAACTTTCGGAGGGAAGCAGTAAGTTTGATCACTCATTGCAATGATAATGCTCGCCTTTACGTAGCCAAAGCCAAACCTGATTGGCTGCATCTTTAACAAAACCATCCTTTAGATGGAATAGTCATCATTGGTAACTCCCCTTGGATACACGCCTTGGATACACGCCTTAGATACACGTCTTGGATACACATCGCCGTTTGATCGAACGCCGTTTACGATGGTAACGTCGAAAAACGGAAGAACGTCATCATTCCTGGATAGATGGCCATTTGAACTAACATCGTCATGTAAAATAACGCCACCAAGTGGAAGTACATCGTTTTATGTGATCGAACGCCGTTTGAGTTGGTAACGTCGAAAAACGGAAGAACGTCATCATTCCTGGATAGATGGCCATTTGAACTAACATCGTCATGTAAAATAACGCCACCAAACGGAAGTACATCGTCATATGCGATGGCGGTTTTGGCGTTCCATATAAACGAGCACGCGTGGAATTGGAGACCACATACGCAGCACAACCTTCTTATTGGCAGAAGCCACCTCTGTCATTTTAAAGTTTCTCCAAGAACATATTAAAAACTAGACGGTTTGTACTTGCAGGCAAGTACTGATCAAAGTCACTGAAAATGGTCTGAACCGAAACGAAAAAGCCCAATATTGCACCACTTGATTCTAAGCCTCGATCGAATAAATATTAAGTGCTGTACAAACATAACCACACGGCCTGCGATGCTCACATTCTCAGAGAAAAATGTTCTGCCGCCAACACAACTTTAATCATTGTGCCAGGAACGTACCTTTCACGCAGGCAACAGATGAGCTGTAAGATATTTCTGCCTCACATTCGGCATTTGCACATCCGCAGATCCGCGGGATTTTCGATGGTGGTCGTGGAACAAGTATTAGAGTTAGTCTACGTAACGGCATGCAAGTCTGGAACTATTTTATGAGTGATCAAATTAAGTATATAAAGAAAGTCAATAGAACTGCGTAACGACTAATCGTCCTTCGAAAAGAAGACTTCCTACATGCCCCAAATAAGCTGATTATTCTATTGGAACACCGTCAAGTTGGTGAAATCGGGGAAAAAGTCGAAATTTCCACTTTATAAAAAAAGTCGGAGTAACTGCGTGGGGGATGAAATGCTGTACAACGTTAGTATTGTTCGTGTGTAAATAGAGTAGCATCACACTGAATGTATTTATATGCCGAGCCAAGCAAGAAGGCACGAGTTCCCTTGACAAACTGAGCAAATCCAGTGATCTAAGTTGTAGGCTTCGATTAATTAATCTGACTCTGGACTATTCCTTTCAAACCAGGAAAGGAGACACAACAATCAAAGCTGTATCAACAATATGTACTGGAAAACACAGTCTTCCCATTCAAATATCAGTTTGATTGACAAATTCCTTTGTGCTCATTGTTAGGTACTGTTGTCTTTTTGCTAAAGTCCTCCAGACCCTCTGGCAAAGAGCCTTTCGGCGACACTAAACTATAAAGAAGCTACACGCCCACTGAAGGTCAACACTTGACCAACATCACGTCCCTCAGACCATTTACTTCTTTGGTCGTCATTGGTACTTTTGGCTTTTCCCCTTAGGAAAGAGGATCTTACCTTTCACACCGAGACCCGAGAAAATAATTTCCTTTGTTAAAACATGATTTAAAAACAATTTGGCTACTCTTAATTTGAAAGATGCATCTGTACAGCCCGGCCAAGCCGGAAAGTGATTTTGTAAAATCAGTTTTCGACACATTGAAGGAAAATGGTGTTGATCCTACCAAGCCGTTCAAGAAATACCTGGTCGTCTGGATGATGTTATTTTTAAACTAGTTATTTGATGAGACAGTTCGTGACTCCATTTTCTCTTTTGTAGGGCATCCCAGCTACGCCTTATACAGGTTATTTTATTGACCCTTACGAAACTTCTAATTTACTCTTTCCGACTCCATTACTGAGTAAACATTTGTTGATCGAAAACCAGGGAGTTCGAAAACTAAGTGTAACCGTACAAATTTTACAGTTCTACCAAGTTGAGACCAAAGTGTTTACACATGAACAACATGAGTAACACATAAGTAGTTGAATTTTTCCAGTCTCTACACGTGCTGTTGTTGGTCTGACGTGTATTGTACATACTACTGTGTAGGGTTCATTTCGGCTGGTGAACTTATGTTGCTTCAGTTGGGAAGCTGACCGCGGGTTCACCGAAATATATTTAGCTCTGATGACGTCACACAATTTTGAATTTTAACCGCTTATGAAAATGTGGAATACACTTGGGAGAAAGAACGGCTTTTTATTCTGTTCACTTCAAACTACGATCAAGGAAACTATGAAACTCACCAGATTAACTTCGCAAGTTGTCATAAAACCAGTTTCGGGTGAAATTGTGGGCCAAAAGGCCCAAGGATCGCCTGGAGTTTTTAGTTCAGCCTTTCTGAACGTTCGGTGAATGGTCACAAATTTGTCCCGAAATCATCCTGAAGTTGTCCAGTAATAACCGAATACACACGCTAAGGTAGGAAATATACTTTCTCACAAAGGTTAGTTGATAAATTATTCCAATATTCCTGAAAACGGTCAATATCGCGTTGTTTATGCTACTACCCTCTTTCCATTACACTACACCTGTTAGTCAGCCAGCCATCTGAAAACGAAATGCATGATGGTACCTACATATTGCAGCACTGCGATACAAGATCCATCACAATGCCATGCATCTGGCGTGCACATACGTGAGTGATCGAAAATATGTACATATAATGAATAGATATGCAGAACAAAGACACGGTGTTCTGGAAAGCATTTTAGTGAAAATAAAAGGATAACAAGAAAGGTACAACTATATTTTTGAAATATTATTTGTTCTCTCTTTCAAGTGTTTTTTCAACATACTCTCACCATGAAGACGGAAAATGTTCAATTTTAAACTTTGCAAGTAAGCTTTCGCTCCTTCGGTTTACTCGGAAAGCATATGGAGAAGACTCTAGCCAAAGTTCACCCCCTGACAATCGCTATCTACTCGAACGAGTTTCGTTTTGAATATTTAACTTTCTATTTTTCTTCAATTACCAAAGAATGCTTAATTACATAAGACCTTGAACAAGAATTATTGGCATTTTTAACGCGTGTCCGTTTTCGCTCTGTGTGGGCTAGCTCGAGTACGGTCTCCCAGAATCCATTTTACCTGGATTGCCGAGAGTGTAAAGACTAGGCAATAACGGTTACAAATGTGACGTCTGCTTCCCAGCTGCTTCAAGTATTAACACTTAAAGTTAACTCTTTTTTGTCTTTGATCTACTTTCAAATAGCTATCGGCGCCTCCATTAATGTGAGGAGGGAGCGATGACCACGGACTTAAAACTATAGAACTTGGAGAATTAAAAGATAGCCTACCTGGTGATATTAATTTCAGCTGTACGTCAACCAAATTCAATAAATGAATAATAACCCTGCAACGCCGTATCCACTGGTGGGATGTGTGTCAAGTGGTAAGAAATGCAAGAAGGGTCATTCACATGCTGCTCTCAATTTTGGTCGTTGACCAATCCTAAGTACTTTGTGTCAGGTGAATTTTTGATTTGGATACCATTAAAAGCCAAAACTTTTAGAACATACACGATACTGATAAGTTTGCTTACTTGCATAAAAGATGCCTTACTAATACGCATTGCGGGAAGCTCAATTTTTTCAAACCAAATATTTAACAGGCTAAAAGCATTTGACGCTGTTTCAATTAACTTTGAAATACTTTTGTTAGCTGAAAAAACATTGGTGTCGTCTGCAAAGAGGCGAATTGGAATGCTGGAAGCAACATTTTGAATATCCGAATCGTTGACGTCAAACTGTCTTTGTAATGTAATAATTTGCAATATGTTTCGTCTGTTTTTGGTCACTAGCCTCCATAAACAGAGTTATTTTTCCTAGTGTCCATCATGTGTATTGCTTGTAGAATTATTTGAGCTTAATTGTGTTATCATGAACTGTGGATATGGGAAATGAATTGAAATTTACATGAAGTCACTTTGGATCTTCTGATGTCATGCAGGTAAATTGTACCAACACGTTCAATAAAGCCTTCAGAAATTTGAACGGGTTGAAAAAATGCTCTTGAATGTAATAGGTAAAGTGCTAGTTGTCAACACCGTGTTATTTCCCTTATTTTACTATACATTCCGTGAGTATCATAAGCCAGACGCCTTCGTAAAATGAAACTTAGTTGTGTTCTCGTTCTTTTATAAGGTGTGAAGGGAAACTCGGCCTAGTCACGAGGCATGTTATTTCCCTGCCGAAGCAAAGTGGTGGGTTAGACCTTAATTATTTAAACCATAATGCAACTTGAGGTGCCGATGATATATAAATGTTCTGTTCCAAATAATGCCATCATGTACGCCATATCTGCAATCAAATGATAAGTGACACTTCTGTGAACCACGGGATGTAATTGCCTGGTGGTCACACTGGCAGACTGCCCGGAAAGTAGTCTTGGTCAAGACCCTAATACTATAACACTGTATAACATTCACAACTATTTTGAATACGCCCTCTATTATCTTCAGAAAATCTCAGCTCCGTATAAGGTTCATGGAGATTTTGGCAAATAAGGGACGTTTCCATATATTAATACGATAGATTATAAATATGGATATTCATCACTTGACCTATCGCTGTCGGGGAATTCCCTATGCTTGGACTTGAGCAAAGCCTTGTCGTGCTGACTTTGAGGCTCGAATTTGCGACATGATAATTCACTTAGTTTCTCCGTCTTGGGAAATGAACCAGACGAAATAATGTCACCATGAAATTTTTGTATTATCACACTTCGAGAGGCTTAGCTATCCTTCCATGTTTCTCCATTTGTAATTAGTAGGTAGCTCTAGCCTAGATCTTTATCAGTGTGTGTAGGCTAGTCAGTAACGTTTTAAAGTTATTTCATTGAAGACTGCTGTAGGTGTAGGCCCTGCCTAGTTCAATACATACATACTACTACATACTACTAAGTATGTATTATGGATGAGTAAGAAAGCCAGCATTCATGATTCATAATCGTAGACTCAGTGCTGCACAGGATGACATCCACTGGCTGGTTGTTCAAAGGAAAGGAAAGGATCGTACAGATGTTAACCGAAGCGTCGAACTCGAAGGTAATTTAACTCAAGATATGCTAATGTTAATATCTATATTGTAACAGTATTGTAGTATTAAATCAGTGGGACCAGGTCATAGATGTAACTCCCAGGGTTCAATGTTTCGAGGGTTCGATGATTCTTGTTTGGTTTACGATAAATAAAAAAGTTTGTTAATTCCCAGGGTTCCCAGTCGAGCTAGCTCAATGTAAGACCAGAGGTTAGAGTGAGAGTTTAATCTGTGAATTGGGTTCGGGATCAGGGGGAAACATACTGTAGAAGGAGAATAAAATCACCCTTTTCCTTTTCAAAACAAATGACATAACACAACCAGACATAACAGAAGTTAAAGGGCAAAGGAGTGGGCTAAAGTCCCATAAGTATGTTGGAGTTTTACGGCCCAGTTCCCAACCAATTGGTTCAAGTACGGTCATGTCCGCCATAGCCTTTCTGATTGCAATGTAGTCCAAACCCTAAAATCAAGCAGCTATACCCAGTGACTACCTAAACTAGTTTAATTTATATAATATACCACAGATGATGGCAATGGAAGAACTTGTCCAATATTTGTAAATGAAGAAAAAATATCAGTATCTTGATTTAAGAAGGCACCTATATAACAATGGTCGAAGTTATACATGAATAAATAGCCTTTAGTCAACCCTTTAGGTAATTTTATACACCTTTTATAGGCTACAGGACTTGAAGTAAGCCTTTGCCCTCAGAACCAACCTATAACTTTGGCTGCTAACTTGCCAAGGGCTGCATCAATTCAGACTTGGTGCAGGTCTTGGTTGTTAAATACAAAAAATATATTCAGATTTTTGTAAACTTACTGCATGTCTACACATCCTGTGTAGTGTATAGGCTATGTATCATCTATTCATCTTGCTGATGTGGTTATTATACTGTCAAATAGTGAGACATTTACTTCTTACATTTTCTCTCCGTAAAACATTCTGTAAGCCATTGGACGCACATCTGAAAGAAGTAGCTACTGTGTAGTGCCAGGAACGCCGAATCCCTACCAGAACAACAGGCACTAGAGAAGTAAAATTTTTCATCCACACAGGTGGCTCCAGTCATTTGGGTGCATGCAAGTATAGACAAATTTGGAAAATCAAGTGATGGTCTGATTAGCCGGACATTAATTGGGGTCTATCACTGTAATGATGTGGACAATTCCTAAATTGTAACCCCCCTAGCAACATAATGTAGCAGTCCAAAGTACAAGGATTGGTCAAAAGGTCACACTTGTTTGGAGAAGTCTTATCATCCTGAACAACTGACCAGCATCCTCCTCTTGAAATTAAGGAATCCATTGTCTTACCATGTGCTCCCTATGCATGCTTTATTAGCTAGGTATTCTGTATCTTGATGAAGATTGTCAGAGTGGTACTGAGCCTTGCTGAATACATATGTAGACTAGTAGTGGTCACACTCTCAAGATTCTGTCTGTGCGCTTCTTTGTTTTCAAAGTCTTATAAGCTTGGTGCAAGAAACACCAACATTACAATCACCTTTAATCTTTCAATTTCCTTGCCTACCTGTATTATGGATGTTTGTACACTAAATTGTATCTTGATTCCCTCAATTTCACTGAATATGAGGGTTTGAAATTCATGTAGACAATAAATGAAAACGATTTAAGGCTGATGGGCCCTACTAATGAGTGCCTACAGTCACTTGACAAAAACGCTTATTGGATTTGTCTATATGGTAGGTCTGTCTGTTCTTTAAAAGACCTATTCTAATTGATCCTAATCCGTAGAAGTGCGAACAATTTTTGCACAAAGTGGTACTTCATGGAGTTTATTAGCCAGCAAGATGTGTTTACTGTAAAACTTCCTGAAGAAAAGACAGCTGCATTGCTATAACTCAGAACACACATCTTGAACACAAGTAGAAGTTGGTGAAATGACTGATATATTTATCACTGCCCAGGATGAAGTGAATAGTTGGGGTACATACCTCAACAGGTATGAGAAATATCAACCAGAACATTGTAAGAAAAATAATGGCAAGGGGAAGGGCTTTCAACCTTATAGTAGCTCAGCAAACTGAACAGTATGTATAGCTGTAGTAATGTGCACTTCACTGTAAAATAACAAGTTGACATTGTCATATAACGATGTTATACTAGTGTAATATCTCAATGAATTGGACAATTGTTGTAAATCTACTGTATTTCTGGAGACCGAACTTGAATGTTTTTAGTTTAATTGGACTGGTTATTGAAAGCCCTGATATCCTGAATGGAACTATGCTGTGTATACTTCATATTCTGAAAATACAGCCTTATCACAGAAAATACGTCGTATCATATGAAGGTATTTTGCCAGTATGTGACATTCTTTGTAACATGCCAGACAGATGTGTTTCGAAATTGTTATTGATGGTGAAGTGGCTTCGCTGGCTTGGAGCTGTTACTAAGAAAGTGCAAACCCTTAGCAGCATGTCTTGCAGAATTCAAACCATATGAAGGGGGACAGGTACACTGGTGCACTGATCTTGAAGTATATAGAGCACCCTGGCATAAAGGACAATACCTGGTTTTGGAATATATGTATACAGTTGTAAGTCATATACACAGTACATTGCAACATAGCCATTTTTTGGAAAGATGCATCCAGGTATCTTGTTCTTTTTTATTTTACTAAAGAAAATCTCTTACATTGAGAGATCAACATGCATTTTCATGATACCATATGAATTGAACAAAATAACTCTACACTGAAAACCTGGCTTATTAAACGTTACAGTAGGACAGATGAGTAACAGGCCTCCAGCAGTATAAGAATACCGTCAATGATGATCATGTAGTGGGTTACAAGTGTTAGACACATTGTGGGAAAACGTTTCTTGACCTCCTTCAATAATTTTACATTTAAACTGAAGTTTGTATACAATAAAGTATAGTGACATGTGTACTAAATGTATTGTAACTACATTAACTTATAAGCATTTTTGTATAAAATATGTTTGATTGTTCAAATGTTGCAGTATTCAAAGAAGTCACGGTTTTCATTTTATTTTCCTGATTGGAACAGTCTGCCAGTGTTGTAACAAGTCACGACTCGAGTCACTTTCTCTCAAAATGATAGTGACTCAATAGAATTCAGGAGTAATTTCTCCATTGAAATAGTACAGTGACTCGAGTCAATGACTCGACTCGGGTCACTTCAAAGTTTGAAAACTGGTGACTCGAGTCCCTAATCTAGTGACTCGATTACAACACTGTAGTCTCTGCTCCACATTTTCTTCTTTGGTCTATATTATTGCATGGTTCCTGCAGGTTACAAGCTTTGATGAACAGCGTGAGCATTTTTTCTTTTCATTTTTTTTTCTTTTCTGAGAGTTCATATCATATGGCAATCTTTTGAATAGCATATCGCCTAATTTGGTTGATGAGAAATGTACATGAGAAATAAATTCAACTGAAATAAAAGCAATGTGTCTCACTGTATCGACAAGTTCTATCATAACTGTAGTAACTACTCAGAGAGTTTGATTCATGTCCTTCACTTTTAGACCTTTAACAGCAGGCACGGGAAAGAAATCATTGCAAGGATGAATTTGGAAGTATATGTGTGATATATAGTTGTTCTATGTTCCTTAGCCTCCCCCACCCTATTCTCGAAAACTACACCTGCCTATAGTTAACCTTCAAGACAGAAGTACCCCACATTCCATGGCAAGGTGAAATTGCTCTAGGCCATATATTGACACACTGATTCATGAAAGATTTGGTTGGTGACTTAATTTTGCCAATCAATTCACTAACAACACTCTTTTGTCCCTTGAATTGCATTCTATACTGTATGATGCAACCAATGGGAGTGGAGTAATTCAGCAATATCCATAATGTTTTAATGGCAGTCAAAACCACTGGTAGAAATGTAGTCCATCTACCATCAGACTGCATTTAGAGCCTTACAAACTTCTGTCATAAGTAATGAGGTTTGGGATTAAATTCCCTGTAAAATTTCACACCCATAAGATAAAGGTAACTACCAAGCTACACTTCCGTACGTTTCACCTCCTGAATGTTTTTTTTTTCTTTCCTTTATGTTCCATAGATCTATATAATTATAATTAAGTCCCCCGCCTTTGAACAGTAGGTCTATGTAGAGGGAACGTGCCATGGTCTGGCCAAGTCAGATGAAAAAAAGGAAACTCATGTCTACGTTGATCTCATGATGAAGGGTACCATGCCGTCATGACACCATTAGATCAGACTTGGCTGGTATAATTGATATCCATTGTTTAGAAACACAGGAATATGTAACCTAGGACCATGGTCTTTCAAGTCCGCCTTCACACAATTGGATCGGCACCACATATTTCAATATCTAAATTCTCTAAGCTTTTGTACATCGACCCCTCCCCATGAGTAAGTCCTTTATGTGCGTAGGATTCAACTCCAAGATTTGATACAGACCTACCTTCACTGAACAAATGAACCCCGGCTATGCAGCCACCCCATCCCCCGTTAGATTGATGATGGGTTGAACTTCCAAACCTAATTTGACTGTCAGGATGGCTCACGGTGTTCAGTGTTCGAGACTTCAATTTTCCTCTGAAATAGCAGTGATGGCTCTGCATGTGCACGGAAAGCTGCAACCCAGGTAACATTACCATATGTACCCTTATGGGTCCCATTCCTTGGCCCATATGAGGCTCATGTGATTTTGAACCCAGGATTAAGAAGAGGCCCATATGAGCTAGCCCACATGACACCCATATGGCATATTTCTGGGGCCCATGGAAAAGACTGATGTGTGGGGAAATATAGGCCAGACCTATCCTTCATGCATGAGGACTACCCAAATGGGGCTCTTACTAATCTTTGGTGCAAAATTATAAATGGGGCCACGGGCAAATTTTGCAGTGAGGGCCTGGCCAATCACCAAAGCGGCCCAATATGCAGGGGTGGCGCCAGGATTTGCCCGACAGGGGGGCCAAGCTCCCCGACAGGGGGGCCAGCATTTCAAATCCCCGACAAAGGTGGTGACTTAGTCCCGGTGGGACGTGACTCGGCAGAATTTGAGGCGCGCCCAACCCCCCCCCCCCCGAAATTTTGGACTCTCTTTTTAACAAATACTTAAAAATCTGGAGTTTAATTTGAAGAAAAAAATTAAAATTTTGACTTTTGGAAGGACCATAAAAAAGTTGTTTATTGAAGAATCTATCCTTCATATGGGCAAAATCAAAAACGTTTTGTACGCCACAGCTGAAATTCTGTTGAGGTTTTGCATGTAACCGTTCTAAGTTTACGTACTAAGGTCTCAAGACGAGACTAGAACTTTGCCCTAAAAGTTTTTCCCTTTTTTAACGAAGATTTGAAGATTAGGAGCTCATTATATTGCAGAAATTTTGGGATTTAATATAAGAAAAATTGTTTTTTGCAAGGTTACAATGACAAATTTGGGTTCTTTATTAAGTGACATGCCTTTCAAGAGCAAAATTAGGTAGAATGTCGGGGTGATTTAAAAAGTTGGTTTTAAGTGCTGTATCCATCGATATAGGAAAATTTTGTCACTTTGAACAATCTGAAGCTTTTATTGGGGAAAATTGTAATTTTATGACAGACCTTCTTATAAGAAAAATCAAGTAGGGGGTGGTCTGTAGTTTTGTTGGGGTTACTGAATATCATCAGGCAGATTAAGGCCCTCGGACCATATTCGAAAATTTTCCCGCGGAAAAGTTTGGCTTCCCATATATTTGAAGTTTTATATCTTATATATTGAAGTATATAGGCGTACGGGAGCGTTTCGGTTTGGGAGCGGGCAGAATTTTTTCCCAAAAAATGTAATCCTGTCCGAAAGAGCACACAGATTTTTTTGAAAAATTGAGAACCACCAGACAGCAGGAAAAGGCATTTCCCGGGCTGGTACGGTAATTAGAAACAAAGTAGTCATTAATTTGAGCTTTCTTTCACAATTAAAATTTCACTTTATAATACTGTCCCAAAACGAAGAATAATATGCCAGCATGCATTGTTTCGGTAAGTAATCTGTTCGGCCAAAATATCTAAGCGGAGCGCAACCACCAGTTGGCGCGGAACGTACAGAAAATTGTTAAAAAAATCTAGTCCCTCAGACTGTCAAACAGCCGGAAATGGCATTTCCCAGACTTGTAACTAGAAATGAAGCCATCGTTATTTTGAGCTTTCCTTTGAAATGAACGTTTAAATTCAACAGAAAAAAGGTCCAACTTGCTATAAGTGGATCAGAAAATTCCCAGATAAAAGGTACTGTTACAATTGGATGTAATGGTCTTGTCCCCCCCTTTTTTTTGGGGGGGGGGGGGAGACTGTGCAACGGAATTGAAATCATACTAATGTGTTTGACTCTACTAGGAATCTTCGTTGTATTCAATTGCAAGTTAAAATTTTCTTGGTGACTGCCCTAACCCCAGACTATTAATGATTTTACTTCCGACGTATTTGAAAATATGTCACGTTACAAGGTGGTTTTAAATGAATTTTCAGTCAGACTTATGGGGAGACATCCTCACGCTACTGTTTATCATTATGTGTAGCTCAAAACATCCCGGCCGATTCTCATTACCGTTGCTAGAATTCGGCTGTCGGGGCAGGCCAGATGGCAGATTATTGGCCACTGCATGCACCTGAACAACCTCTCGTCTGTTTTTTGTCAGGAAAATTCGGAATTGTGAGTTTCCTTGAAGAATATGGTCTTCTAGTGAGCAAAACCAAGAAGACCGTCCGGATTCCTAAAGTTTATAAGACCCGCATCTTTATCAGTTTAAGGTGGGCATTCAGATGACGGTTCCCCGACGAAATTGGGTTTTCTCAACATGAGGGGGGAAGGGCAGCCTTCCGTGACGGGGGCATGACCTTGAAGATTGAAGATAGGATGAGGGATAACAGAGCTTGTAAGAAGTGATTTAAACAGATTTAAATAGTCATTAAAATACCGTTACAAAAGAATTAAATAGTTCAAAAAGAAAAAAAGTTCATGATTATCCTTCCAGTAACTATAGTCCTTTACCTTCATTTTAGGCCTCCCCGAAGGAAATTGCCGTCAGTTCCACGACGGGGAGGAGATAGGACAAGGTACATGAAATGAGGTTTAACCGAGCAAGAAGAAGTGATTGGAAATCGATTCTAATGTGTATTAAAATAGCATTTCAAGACAAAAAAAATTCCCCATCCAGTAATTTCAGTCCTTGAAGGCTTTTTTTCTTTTTCTTTTTTTATTATTTATTTTATTTTTTAGGTCTCCCCGACGAAATGGCCGACCTTCCCCGACGGGAGGGTCAGTGGTCCCGCCCCCCCACTGGCGCCACCCCTGTCAATATGTGCAACGATATAATAGCAATTTAAGGCGGCCAAAAATGCCTACGGCAGAAAAAACGGTGGAGGGGGCTAATTGCCCCCCAACACGCGTCTCCACGGTCCCTGCATATGAGTTTAGGTACATGGGGCCCATCATGGGTTTGCTAACTGGGAAGGAAGCAGCTGAACTAGCCTGTTACACGACTTTACTTTTTTAAACCGAATTTGAACCCCAAGAAACGAGATCCCTCAGTTAAATAATTCTTGCACAAGTTACACCTCACTGTATTTAAAGCACCCCTCCTCTCATTAGTTGCATTGATATTCTGAGGTTTTTTCAAAAGACTGTAAAGAAATTTATATTTACGATAAGCTTGGAAAATAGACCGCTCCGGAAAAAGTTCTGCAAGATTCGAAGAGCTGTATAACAGCGGAAGGTGTTTCCTACATTGTGAATTTTGGGATTGTAGTCTAGTACCAAGGGAAATTTTCGGGCTTTCCTCTTCCTGTGTCTTAGCTTAAGCAGTTCAATTCCGGGAACTTTGTCGGCCTTATCAAATTTTTTCATAATAAAGTCAGGAGCATCCCCTACCTTAACTTAATAACTCCTCTTGATTCCTCAGGATGGAATTACTAGAGCAGATCTTTTTAAGCCTTAAACCTATGCTGTAAGGGATGCTTGGGGATCCTAAGTGAATGATCAAATCCGCGAATACGTTTAGTGTTCAAAGAGTTGGACTGGTTCTGAGACGGAGAAGTTATGGGAGCTGCCTCCCGGTCATCTCTCTTGAGTTTAGTTGATGTGTGTGTGTTTGTGTATGTGTGTGTGTGTGTTGCAGCTCTTTGATTTCAAATCATAAAACTAAATATTGGTAAATGCCCAGGTATTCTGCGTTACTTAAAGTATGTAATTGTCTATTCGGGGGAATACCCCTTGCCCTCTAGACACTATTATGTTAAAACGGAGCTAATAAATGACAATAAAAAAAATTCCTCACAAAATATATACATATATATATATCTATATACATATATAAATAGGTATATATTTTGGGAGGAATTTTTTCCCATATATATATATATATATATATATATATATATATATATATATATATATATATATATATATATATATATATATATATATATATATATATATATATATATATATATATATATATATATATATATATATATATGTATATTGGTATGCCTAGGCTCCTATAGGTGCTTTAGCAGGGAGGTGTATATATGTTACCACCTCCCTGATAAATTCACATATATTGATGTGAATTCTATAAAGCGTTTTAAATACTATTTGTGATTCCCTGATTAACATTAATTGGGTGGATTCGGTGGCTCAAATAACCAAATTTGACAAAACATTGTAAGATGTACCTTTTACGGTTAAATTGTTGCTATCTGTTGATCAACACAATTTATTAGATGTTTATCAGCATAATTATTAAAAACTACATTAGTACTATCCATGCTCTGCTTTATGTCCATATGATCCTTTTACAACTTACTAAATAGACGTTTTTATTGAGTTTATTGAAGAATTTGCATACTGTTCTTCAATAATTTGAGCCCTTAACCATAGAGTTGCTACATCATGGTTGATAATGATTAACATCGAAGATGTCATATGAATGGAACCCACCAAAACCATGGCTTTCCAAACCTATCTAACATAGAACGTCTGATAAGGTTTGTATAGCCAACGTCAGCTCTCAACAGAGCGGTGCAACTGTCCGTTTGGTTTTTAAGAACGTATCGAAATTCCCTCGGGTCACGCTTATTTGTTTTGTCAAACTCAATGCATTCCTCGAAAGCAGCTTGTTTTAAATGTCGAAAATATTCCAAATCGGTGTAAAATGAAGTACCGTATTCTGCTACTTTCTTCCAAAATGTCTTGTTGAAATGCTGATAAAGTAATGTATCCCCATGACTCCACGTTTTGAGTTGTTGTATAAGAGCGCCATCTTTAGAGAACCGATGACTCGTGCTTCTTATTCCTACAGGAATGTACAGTATATCTTCGAAGTCCCAACAAAGCAATTTTTTAAGTAAAATTAAAGACTCATCGTAATATTCTGTAACTAAAACAAGGTCAAAATCTTTGTCAATTTCTTGAATTTTATTTCGAATCATTGTTTCATTATCATCATATTTATGTTCGAAACCGAGATCGAAAAGTTGTCCATTTCGGCTTAATTGCCACATATAAAAATTATGACCTTTGTAATACCTTACGGGATCTTCCATGAAGGTATGGAGTGCGTTCTTTTTGGGAAGTCCCATTGACTTATACATTTCGAAATAACCGAAAGCCGATTCTGTTTGGTCTTCGGGTTTGCGTAGAATTGTTACATACGTTGCATTTGGCACCACTAATTCCATTTCTTTCCGATTGTAGCGAGCATGGTTACACAGAATATTGTACGGCTTACCCACCATCTTCGGAAAGTTCATTACGCTTGTATGTGAGAAGGAGTCAGGAAAGGAAAGCACGTGATCTTTTCCAACCGCAAAAGTAAGTTCTCTGTAATATCCATACCTCTCGAATATTGCGGCAGTGGTTGTACTAGCGGTTTTGTGAGTTTTTAGGAAAACGATTTGAAGAATTGGTTTACAAGCTTTGGACGCTGCCGGCATCTCAAAACTTATCACCGAGTTAGACGAATTATTCCGATGAAACCCCGGCGGAAGGGAGTTGAAATTAAAGTGCACTCTGTGGGAGAATATGCAAAAGAGGGTGTGTCACCAACAATTAGACTCAAACACCGAATGTCGTTATGTCAACAAAAATATGAATGACTCGATGTTCCCGTAAACCAAATCAATAAGAGAGTTAAAATCATGAATCACATGAAAGGTAAATGTCCACGGTTTTTCTTAACATTCCTATTAATCATGTAGATTTACCGTACGTTCCTTCTTAGGGGTTGCTTTATATTTGCAATGTTTCCACCGTGAATGATTGTTTACATTTAATCGAATTTAAACGATTTGTCTTAATGGAACGAGGTGATTGCTATTAGGTTCAAGTGTGTATGTTGCAGAACGAGCAGACGAGATGAATATAAGATAACAAGTACATGACTTTAATTTGGATCAAGAAATGGAATGAACAGCAAAAACCACATCAAGGCAGCATCTGGTATATGTGCTGCTCTTAGTTTTGTGCTATCACTACACTCATTGTTCAAATGCTGTTAAAAGAAGGAGAAGACTCATGAAAAAACGTAAAAATTAAATAAACACATAATTGCTTAGAAAATTAAAAATACACCATCTTATTGATTGGTTCAATACATAAAACTAACATATAGGAATCGGTATATGTGTAGGAACAAATTAAAGAAACACTGCTCAAAAAAGGTATGTCGATTCAGTTGCACTGACAAGGTTACTTATTAAGGATGTGATGATTTGACCTACTTTGAGTATATTCTAAGAACGTTGATGATTACAGACCACAGGATAATTAATTACGGGCCTCTAAATTATAGACAGTCAGACTAGGCCGTTTCCTCACCCCCTGAAATTTGTAACAACTTGTCATCAGAAAATGTGAAATGCCAGTTGATGTTTCTGAAATCTAGCTCCAGAACTAGGCCTATCCCAGTTGAGTACGGTATGGATTTTCCAACTTATCAAAAAACGAATAAAACGCTTTTGTAGCTTTTCGCCCAACGTTGACGTGTCGCCACAATGACAGATCCCTGGTACTTCTTAATCACCAAAAGCGTCTGAAAAACGCTCTTATGTTGAGTTGATTATGTACATTGGCTGATTGATGGGGTAACATCTGAGCTCATCAAACTGAAGGGTACTGAACAGGAGAATTTGTTTACTTTCTACTATTTTTGGTGAAGCCACGTTTTTTGAAAATTGAAAGTTTCATGAAACTGCTACTTCACAACTGTCAACAAATTTCAGAGGACTTAAAATGTCTTGGTACGTCGTCTGCATGACCGCTTGCCATGGAATCTGAGAGTATACTTTAGAAGATTGAAGAAGAAGAAGAAGAAGAAGAAGAAGAAGAAGAAGAAGAAGAAGAAGAAGAAGAAGAAGAAGAAGAAGAAGAAGAAGAAGAAGAAGAAGAAGAAGAAGAAGAAGAAGAAGAAGAAGAAGAAGAAGAAGAAGAAGAAGAAGAAGAAGAAGAAGAAGAAGAAGAAGAAGAAGAAGAAGAAGAAGAAGAAGAAGAAGAAGAAGAAGAAGAAGAAGAAGAAGAAGAAGAAGAAGAAGAAGAAGAAGAAGAAGAAGAAGAAGAAGAAGAAGAAGAAGAAGAAGAAGAAGAAGAAGAAGAAGAAGAAGAAGAAGAAGAAGAAGAAGAAGAAGAAGAAGAAGAAGAAGAAGAAGAAGAAGAAGAAGAAGAAGAAGAAGAAGAAGAAGAAGAAGAAGAAGAAGAAGAAGAAGAAGAAGAAGAAGAAGAAGAAGAAGAAGAAGAAGAAGAAGAAGAAGAAGAAGAAGAAGAAGAAGAAGAAGAAGAAGAAGAAGAAGAAGAAGAAGAAGAAGAAGAAGAAGAAGAAGAAGAAGAAGAAGAAGAAGAAGAAGAAGAAGAAGAAGAAGAAGAAGAAGAAGAAGAAGAAGAAGAAGAAGAAGAAGAAGAAGAAGAAGAAGAAGAAGAAGAAGAAGAAGAAGAAGAAGAAGAAGAAGAAGAAGAAGAAGAAGAAGAAGAAGAAGAAGAAGAAGAAGAAGAAGAAGAAGAAGAAGAAGAAGAAGAAGAAGAAGAAGAAGAAGAAGAAGAAGAAGAAGAAGAAGAAGAAGAAGAAGAAGAAGAAGAAGAAGAAGAAGAAGAAGAAGAAGAAGAAGAAGAAGAAGAAGAAGAATAATTAACAAAGCCAAAAAAAAAAAATAAAAATAAAAACAGGAATACCTTTCAACTTGATGTAGGCCTACTGGGTTTTGTAAAGTTGAGAAATAAAAGAAGACACTTATTCCAAAAATACAAACGATCAATATTGCGGCTTTCTTTGTAAAGAAACGATGTCCCTCCTTCTGACGACGCATGGTAACTCTCTCTCGGTCTGTTATCACCTGCAATGAAAAGATTGAATGACTTTTGGTCCTGCAATTCAAATAATTTTTTTGCAAAAGAAGACAACTCAAATTACCATTAAGGAAATTGAGGAAATGAAAAGCAGAAAAATGAAAATTTTTGGTCAACATTTAGCCTATTTTGGGACAAGTAGCGTCCCCTAATATGGAGGAGGTGAAAAGGTGGTATAATTTGAACGTGAATCTAGTAGAGTCGACATAAACCAATTTGTTAGTAACTGGGCAATGAACAATTCGGGAGATAAACGCTTTCGGGGGAAAATGAAGTTTCCGTCGATCGGGAGAAAATTTGCCTGTCTCAGTGGTGTGAATTGTTATGAGCATTTAGTGGCTACCTCTCCACAGTCGTCGATTAGTTTTACAAATGTGTGTGTATTCAAATGTGACATCGTGTAAAAGACGCAAAGGGTGAAACAACAAGGGACCTTCAACAACGTTTTTACATATACAAATGGGTGTACAATCCACTTGCACACCTTTTTGTGGAAAATATTACGTTTGTGTCGAGTATATAAATTAAGCGTAGGACAAAGAACATAGCAAAATGTCTAAATATTGGTTCGGTCAAATAGGACAAAGCTTTTGCATTCCTCTATCAACAGAGATTTCACATATGCCCGAATTTCTCTTTTCTAAAATCGATAAAAATTGCAAGGTTGTTTTGAACGTTATCTCCATTGGATATCCTATGGGATCGCAATGCATCATGGAAGATATTTGAAAATGGCGCCACCCATGGCAAAGTATTCCCCGATCTGGTGAAAATTGGTTGCCCCCCCCCCCAAAAAAAACGGTTATCTCCCCAACTGGTGAAACTCTACTATCTCGGCAGATTGTAGCTATTTTGACAGCTTCAGACAGGAAAGGCTCTTCATTCAAAAGCAGGCACTCAGGTTAACACTAGTGTGTAAAACTGTAACAAACATTCGAGAAGTATTCAAAGGTCACGTAATATCCAATGTTAAATGCATGAAAAACCAAGAACATGGCCGCAATTCCTATCAAAATCAGTCAAAAACTGATTTTTTTACAAGGCAATTTCTGAGTTGTAGTTAATCATGCATAAAACTTTTGCTCAATTTTGTGATGTCATGGCCCCATGGGAGTGACATGCCATATATGGCTTATTAATCGAAGCCACAGCTTCGATTGTAGGAATTGCTCGTTCAGTCACGTGGTTTCGTGCCTTCGTAAGCGGTCTTTACGGATGAATATTACATCCATGTTCCGTTTAGATTCATATTGCAATCGGACGCTGTTCGTTTGTACAGTGGAACAGCTGCGCAGTTATGTTAAGTTGTTCTTTAGGGGGATTTTCAACAAAGTTTAACTATTTCTTTATAAGGAGATTTCTCTGAACAACTCCTGTAGAGTAAGGTGGTAAAGTGCAAATCAAGAAGTAGCTCCACATTCAAAGGTATTGTTCTGCATTGAAGGCTTCCTCTCTGGTTGAAAAAAAGGTGAAAATATAGTTTGAAATAAATTGATACCTTTCAGGGATTTTGAAAGGTTGCTTTTACCAACATAGGCCACTTTGTTTTGTCGGAACTGATTCATCAAGCAACTTCGTCGACCGCACTCAATTCAATGTAAGCAGGTCGACCAACTACCGTTCATGCATATGTATGCTAGATATACTGTGTACTGCGTTGTTAAAGCGATTGCGACAGTAACCAAGGCCAGGGAACGATCCACCACCAATTTGAAGGTTTTAAATTTGTCGTTGATTTCATTACCGTGTGTGGATTGTAAATCGCTTCTGTATCGTATTTTCAATTTTTGTTTTAGTTTGTCAACTAAAACGAGGAAAAGGCAGCCTACCCACGTATATTAAAGTTGTCGTAGTTCTCAGTAAAGGACTATGTATCGACGGTTGCGTAATTGCTCCCTATACATATGTATAGGGAGCAATTACGCGACTGTCCATAGTCCTTTACTGAGGATTAAAATTGTCGTAGTCTTGCCCAAACACGGTTACGTAGGCCTTAAGCCTAACGTTACAGAATAAAACAGCGCGCTTACATTAACTGTTAGGCGTGTCCTAGTACAAAAGGTGCTCTCAGCGTAGACCTTGCAACTAGTTTACTGCATATTTGGAAAGCCAAGTTAGTCCAGGGTTGATACTTTTGCATAGGGTTAGGCCTGTGTCATCACAAATAGTGTATCACACAGTCTGAGGCAAAGTTCAACGAGGTACAAAAATTCCATTGCAACTAATACAAGAAATAGCACAGCCATATTGTTACATCCAGGTTTGGAAACTGGTTAAAATAATAGCTTATCGATATCGTTACAGCCAGGTGAGTACTCTCATTTTAACACCAATGCTCAGTAGCCTACATATTGCTTTTTTCACATAGACCTCCTCAAACAAATTGCAAGGAACCATGCCCCCGCTCATGTGTGGGAAACATTCCGCTTTTGTCGGTGAACCAGTTCCAACAATATGCTTCATTTTGTCTATAAGAAAGTCCTAAGTGTGGACATTTTCAAGGTTTCGATTAGTACTTGCCAAGCATGTACAATTGTCTAGTGTTATTTATTGCTTTTGCAATCTTCATTTTGAACAAATGTAACAATATAGTATACCCTCAATGGTTGCTTACATTCACTAAACCCAAGCGCTGATGGGATTTGTCTTTCGGTTCATGTTGCAGAGTAAACATTAGTCTTATATTTTTACCTATATTACTTACTAAGGTTATGACTTATATACATTTTACAACCCCAAGGTTTTTAAGTCCCTACCGCCAAATTAAAGTCAAGGAAATAATTCCACCAAACACCCTTATAGCGCTAACACTAAACAAGACTGGCGTGGCGTATCCTATTAAGTCGAAAGGATGTATGGAGATGTATCTTCTCTTGCTTATTGGGCGAAATAAACAGAGGAAAAAACAATACAGTTATATTACATAAACTTTTGAATGGAATCGTCAGTTAAAAACTTTGACATTTGTACAATGGTCAATGAGGCGATGATCTCTAAATCAGAATTTTAAATATTTTACCAGAAGTTTAAGTGGGGAAAGTTATGAGCTAACTTCGGCTCGTCATTTTCATGTGTACTGTTATAGGCTTTCCCACTAATAAACGGAAACTTACCCATACTAAGCTTGTAATTTTTCAAGCTTTGTTGTGTGAACTGAAAAAAATCACAGCGTTTTTAGGTTAGAAACGTTGCAAAGCAGTTACGAAAAACAAATCGTGCAAATCGTAAGATTTTTAACATTATACGCCCTATCGCAGCACCCTCCAAAGTAAGTTTGATTAAAATGAAGTTTCCAGTTTGATTACATCATGAAATCAAGGTTGAAATTTGCCATATTTTATGGTTGGACATAGACGACACAAATGGGGAATTAATGCTGACATTAAAGACCCAGTTCTCTCACCCCAAACAGTACCAATTCTCCTAAACTTCTTACTGAATCCCCTCCCACAATTTTCTGAAATTCACCCTCATCCATACACAATATCAGTTTATTGCTTCAGGGTGAGTATAGAAAAACTCAATTTATATAATCAAATCACTCCCAGTACCGTTCATTTTGTGTAATATAAGCTTTGGCACTCTGCATTGTTTGAATTAGCTGTCAATCAATGAGCTGAGCCAATTGAGAATTTAGGTACCCGGGTACCAAACTTGTAGTTTGATGTGAGAGGTTTGGCCCTTTAATTCGATTTAATGTTGGATGATTTAATTCTGACAAAATGAGCGCGCCTTTTCTCTTTCTACATGAAACCGATTTATTGCGGACATTATTTCGCAATTTAAATCGGTTGTATGAAGCTATTCGTGCCAATGACCTCGACTGGATGGCGAGGGCCATCTTGTATCCTCAGGCCTTAGTTTCCTTTCATTACCTCTCCTCCTCGTGCCACCTGGCACACAGGTCTCCATGCACTCAGTTCTCTAAATCACCCGACTGTTAATTAACAATCCGGACCTCGGCCCCCAAATTGCGACTAAATGAAGTGAACGACCGGGAAAAATCTATCAAGTTCCGAGAACGGTAAAGTCGAATTCGATAGTCGCCGTTTCCTAGAAACCAGAATGCAAGGCATTCATACTCGCGAATGGAGGTGGTCGTTACCGGTTCTAGTGATATTAATAAAAAGTTGCTTAACTTAGCAACTCCCAGACGACAGTAGGTTCTATTTTTAGATTCTTTGGTATGACTCGACCTGGGAATCGAACCCAGGACTTCCGCGTGTTACGGGGATGTTATGCCGTTGGACCAAACACGTGATTTTTTTTATAATTAGGAGATTTGCGCATTTCAGAAAAATATATCAGTGCTGAAAATTTATACATGTGAAACATTAGTGATGGGAGGTGAGGGAAAAATAAGTGTTTATGATACAAACTCGAATTTTAGAAAAGTATATGTGAGTGATACGTTTATAATGATGTTCAAAATTGACTGAATAAAACAAGTAGTGGATGATATTATCTACTATATCTAGAAAATAGACGTGTTTAGATTGCAGGAGAATTATTTTATTAGTAATTTCCGGCCGTAGAGTTCTCAGTATTGTTCGATTGCAGTGCTTATTACGGTTCGGCAGTTCAACCGGATCACCTGGGAGTGCATCGTATGATCACCAACAAAACAAGCATATGCTTCCAGATCAGAACAGATGTAACTTAGCTATTGTCTTGGCTAATGAGGTTTAAGGGTAGAGAGAGAGATAACTACGCAGTCTTTTGTTGCTACTCCTCATCAGAGATCTCTCTTCCCATTCCTACTGTAATTGTCAACAGCCAAGCACAGTATAGAATTTCTCACCGGCCTCCTCTTTCTTTGGTTGGATAAGTGCGCAGCTTGTGGTCTTTTCCCTTACAGTACGGTGGCTCAAAGGAACCCGCGTTTTAAATTTGTCTCCCAAGATTGCTAAATCTAGTTATACCATGCCGTCGAGTACAGCCAACAATGAAAAAATCTAATGAGAGAATATTTACAAAATGCAGAACAAAAAATTTGGGTTGATGTTAACTAAGTTTATTTAGATGCGGTTAAGCATACATGTATATAGGTCCTGCGCATGGCACATTTGACTTTCAACTGAAACACATCGAAATCTCGAAATGGCTTTTTCAAGCCATATGTCGGTCGGCTGATCATGTGGTCACCGGCAGAGCAAGCGCCTATTCGTAAGGGCGATTCATGTTTCAGTTGAAACGTCTAGGTCAGAAGAAACCTACGCAGTTAATATTGCGCATTTTTGGCATCCGGGAGACTAAGTTTTCTTATCCGTTCTCTTTTCCTAACCCTCTGCGACGGTCTTCAGTTCTAAACAAAATAATATATATAACTCTAGTTTGTCGCTCTTGTTTCAGTTATAAGTTGCTTCTTTATGAAAAGAAATCCCCCGTTCAATGTTTTTTCTTAAAACAACGCATAAACTTTGGAGTCAACAGGTTGTTCGGATGTTTCGAACTGTGAGAAAAGAAGGGTCACACCTGAGGAATATTCAAATCTTGTGGTCTCTCTGAAAGAGGCACATGTCTTTCAAAATCAAAACCTTGAAACAAGGTAGGTATATCTACATATTCAGAAATTCAAAGGCGGGCCCTTACGGCGGGGCACGTGACTCTTTGAATAACCGAGGCAACTGAAATTTTAAGACATCTGGATCAAAACTCTGCATATCCCTATCCACCTTTAAACCGGCGTTTGATTAATTAGTTAGTTAGTTAGTTAGTAGTTGATTAGTCATTAATGTAGATGGAGTTTTGCCACCCAGTTGCCAACCAATTTGTTCAAGTCGAGCCGGTCACAGCCTTCGTTTTCGATTTATGGCGCACTGGATTGTTTATCCTACTCCATTGCTTATTCTGAGCACCAAGCACAACGGCAGTAGGTTCCGTTTTTAAAGTCTTCGGTATGACCTGGCCAGGACTCGAACTCCAAACGTCCCGACTGCAAGTCTTATTTCCTAACTACTTGACCACACATTCGTTTGAATAAAGTCGAAGTACTAAGATGCGCACGAAAAAGATGCGTTAGAAAAATTTATTCCTTCATACCCTTCTGAGATATTGCGGTACACGAAAAGGGACTGAACAGCACCCTGGCGTCATGTGCCCACCAACCGAAATACCATCCAAATCGAGAATTCAAATGAAGACTCGTCTGTGTATTTTTGATCTCGATTTTGCCCAGCTATTGAAACCGGTAAACGTGACACCTTTACAGTTAAAATACGCAATTCCCGACAGTTGCCTAGCCAAGATTACCAGTTCGGGAGATAACCGTTTTCGGGTGAAAATGAGAATTCACCCGATCGGGAGAAAATTTGCAGCATGAATATTCATGAGAACTTAGTGTGTACCTCTTCACAGGCGTCGCTTTGTTCTATAAATGTGGATATGTTCATATACAAGGTAATTATTCACCACCACAAACAGAAATCTTGAGAAACTTTCAACAACGTATTAATGAGCTCAATTGCTAGCACGAGTAAGTTACACAACTTTCTGCAGAAAAAACTGAACAAATATTGCGGCTGTGTCGAGTCTATAATTTAAGCTTAGGACACAGAACGTGACAAAATTGCTCGATATCTCAAAATTTGCGCGGTGAACTACCAAACATGATCCGGCTTTTTTGTTCCCCTAGCAACAAAGTTTGTAAATATTCCAAAATTTCTCTTTCCTAAGACCGATTAAATTTTCCAGGTGTTTTGAACGTTTGTTTCCGTTTAAATTGCGCGGTAGGATCGCAAAGCATCAAGGGAGAAATTTGAAGATGGCGCCACCCATGGCCGTATTTTCCCCCGATCGGGTGAAAAACCATTTTCCCCCGAAAGAGGTTATCTCCCGAACTGATTACGTCATGGGATGGGTTTTGGTTGTAAGAGGGGGTCTAAGGGAAGGGGATGTCCTCTTGATTTCATAGGTGTGTGTTTCCTATCAACCTCTCATTGGCTTAAAAGGTAAAAACATATAAACCGTTTCCTTTGTAAATCAATTTGCTCGAATCGAAGACACAAAGAACTAGAATGAGACAATGATCCTACTTTTCTCGAAGCTCTATCAGAATCAGCTGAAACCTACGTTGCGAGCGATGTCTTGCTGCAGAAGAAACTGCGTCACTTTAAAGGCAAAACCGCTAAAATCGATCTAGTGTGATCATGAGGGCCAACTTCAAAAAAATATTCATAGATTCATAGGCCTACGTAGCAAATTTAAGAACCATCAAGTCTTTCACATAAAAATAAAAATGTTAATTCCAGACTTTTCCTTAAGCTTTCTCGATTGGGGTGTTACCTTTCTCACACCGGTCAATCACGATAATCTCCTAGGTCCATTACTGACCAAATTTCGAAAAGTATAGCTGTTTAATATTCCATCTACAACAAGTTTAGTTTATACAGCGAGTGACGATGTACTCGGAGTCATTTGGGTGACGTTGCCGAAGAAAGTTAGGAAACTGTAACTAATGAAATTGGGTTTCAGAATTAAGTTTTGGCTTAACCTAGTCCTAGTCAATAACAGTACCAATGCTATTCCCTAAAACTAACCCTAACCTATCCGTCACGTCTCACTGAAGTCCATTAGGTAGTGTGTCTTACATTCTGCAGCACCGTCGTAATGGAATTGTGATTTCTATTTGGCGGCCATTTTGGATTTGATCTTTGTTAATCCTGTTCCGAGGTGGAATTTTTTATAGCTTTTTTCCGTAATGAAGTACAGGTCAAAGAAAAAGTAAAAGGTGAAAAACGTTTTGTTGAAATCTTTGGGAGTTTCGGGGGCCGTTTCGAGCATAAATTGACTGGTCTAAAGCCCGTAGCATGCTCTCTAGCTTCATGCCAAGTATTCCACCTGAAGTAGTTTTTTCAGTTTGTACTTTTGTTTGTCTGTTGTGGTTCGTTATGTTACCTTTTGGTGTTTAAAACCTTTTTCTATCTTTTTTTTCATGCCAGTTCAGTTTCGCCTTTATTAGCTGACTTATATTCAATGCTACATACAGGCTATAATTTTTCAATTAACGATCCTATATTGGTATGCATATTTTCCGGAAGAATTTCTTTCTACTTTGATGAAAAAAAGTCTAGTCTAGTTTTACATATGATAAGAAATGTGTGGAACGAATTGAAACGTTAAGTGCGAATCCATTCAATCGTGAAAATATTTTAAAAAATTATCGGCTTCGAGCTGGACTGAAACTCTTCATTTTATCCAGTTATGTATTATTGAATGTAGTAAAGACTTTTCTCCTACCCTTACCGCAACTGACAGTCATGAAACCAGGGCAGAGCATGTTTCCAACACGTTTGAAGAAGCTTATACATAGGTATTGGGAAAGGAAGAAAATGACGAGTGTTGAATACTTGCATAATCTGAATAATGCCCTAAGCTTTCAAACAGCATTGATCAGATTATTGGCGCACAAAGCAGTTACTATTAGGAGCTTTAAGGGGGCTTCCAGTTCCTTCCCTATAATTATTATCAACTATTTACAAATACATATCTTTTCTCTAGTTGCCCTTAATTAAACTAGAACTGTAGTGAATACATTCTACCAAATGTTATTGCATGGCGAGTTTGTTTACTTGTTAAATGTTTAACATTTATTAGATATTAGTATGTGATACTGCAGAAAGATTAACGGCTCATTCGGTTTGAGGGTTAAAAGTTATATAAACATACATTCAAGTTTCAAGTATATATGTCTCAACTCAAATGCAAATGCGACTGATGAGCACAAACAGATATGCATCATCATGTACAAGATATTAACCAAAAAAGTTTGGAACAGTTTACCAAACTGATTTATCAGCGAGAACTACTGCATTGTGAATTGCAATTGCGAAATATTTTGAGACAAATAAATACAAATATTGAGCTTTTTTTGGAAAGAATTCGGAATTTTATGAACCAGAGTCGGGGAAACCCCACTGTAGTTGACTGTTGTCACAAATGTTTATTCTGCCTGTTGCGTTTTTAAATAAGTCCAAATTATTGGGGACAAAATTTGGTGGGACGATTGCACCCCTACTCCCAGAATTGACCCCCTGCTAGTTGGTCTGTTTTTAGAGATACGCAGTGAGTGTATAGTAGAGTGCAAGGGCAGACTTAGTGTATCCATACTTAAAATTAAAAAACGTGAAATTTGAATACAAGAGTACGCTTTGTGTAATAATAAAAACACCCGATTAGAGGGGATTTTAGAGGGTTCTTCCTAAACAAAAAATAGTGGGTTATTCTCAATCCACTTAAATATATAAAGCGATCGCAAAAATTAGGCTCGTTCAAAAAAGCCTAATCATCTTGCCCGAAACACTAGTTCCAATTCTCCCAATCTACTTATTTAAGCTCCTCCCACAAATGTCTTAAACTCGTCCTCATTCAGACACAATCTCAGTTATTATTGCTCCAGGGTGAGTTTTCAAGACTCTTGTGTTTTTTTCAAAACACTGTCACCGCAGTACATGCTGTGTAATACAAGCTACTGTACTTTGCATCTTTTTGAACTTGATGTCGACCAATGAACTGTGTCAAATCACGATTTTTGTACACTACTACAAAATTGTAGTTTGGGTTGAGAGTTTACTGCCTTTAAGCTGTGTTAAAAACGTTATGGCAATTTGGAAAAGCACAGTTAACATGCATGACTTTTAGTGTAATGACACAAAATCTTTATTTCGAGTTTTCTTCTTCTTCCCCACTTAATTTTATGTCTTTACTAAGGTACTAAGGTACGTTACGATGGTATCAGAAATGCGGTCGCACCATTTTGTTCCTGTCTCTATTCTTTCGAAAAACTCCCTGTTTCATAAAAAAGTCTATATATAAATACTTACGTCATCTTGAAACTACACGACTCTTATGAACGGTGTCAGAAGAAATAAGTTTAAATTATGATCAGGCAGCTATGGTGCAGTGGAGTAAGAGTTTAGTCAGTTTATATCATTTATATATCATGTAAGCGTACATTAACTTTGACCACACCGTTACACGTCACTTTGTTTTACAAAGATTTTCAAGGCCATGGTAATATCAACGCAATCACTTAATCAAAGGTTTGACCAAGGAGATAAAAAAAAGTCAGTCGATTTTTATGAACCGTTGTGCTTATGTCAACATTAATTATTTATGGATGGTAAACAAAACGTGTGGAGGACTAATTAAGTGCTATCAGGTGGACGTATATCAAAGTACAAGAGTCGTAGCCACTTTACAGATGAAGATGGTCCCTGACACAATACCTTTAGCATGTGTTTGCAAAACAGTTATAGAGAAAAATGACGACGGCATGGTGTGATAAATGTCCGAGTAACTTGTTAGTTAGATGGTATTTTACAACACACCAACACGGATGTGTTTTACTGCGTCACCTGGACGAACATAGCGAAAGCTGGGATAAAATTACCTGAATACATTACATAATGGGGTTAATATTCCATAAATGTTTAGGCAAAAGCGTGAGTCTTCTCAGAAAATGATTAAGCCAAGAATGTTCTAGCAGCCTAAACCCAGTGTTTTAAAGAAACAGAAGAGAAAAACTTCTGAAATTTTGGTCTTGTGCCTCTCCGGGAGTTGCTGTGAGTTAAAGTCTACAGCGCACGGATCATGCAAAAATTTGAGTAGTTTGACAACCGCTTAAAATGTAACAGAAACTTCATAAACCGTTCCAAAGCACACCAAATTCTACCCCTACTTTTTCAGGAAACATGACAAGTCAAAAGAAGAGGAAGACAAAGTAACATTGCTTTGAATTCTTGAATGATGCGGTCCGTGTTCAAACTTCAGCATGGATAATGTAAAAATAAATGAACTTTTATTCATAATGGATGGTATCGATATACATGAAAACTTCAGCAGGCAAGCGACAGACCAACAAGCACTTGCTCTATGGATAATGCAAAATTACATGAAATTTTATTCATAATGGATAATATCGATGTACACGAAAAAGAAAGGTGCTAACGTACACCCAAGAGCTTGAAACTCTCAGAAAATTAAGAGGGTGCAAAAAATATAGTATGTCATGCGCTTAACCGTCAAAAGTTTAAGAGAAGCTGTGATATTTTAGGGCCCATGTCCAAAGTCATCCTCACTGGCTACGCCACTGAGGAAAGGCTGAAAGCTAACGATATTCCCAGAACATACTAGTACGGGATACGGTTAAGGATTCATATTGCAATCCCTAACGCAGTACTGCACTCTCATAAAACAAATTCGCAAACTTTTTGGAGCTCCTGAAATTTGTTCTATGTGACTTCAAATCATCAAGTGACATTGATCAAGTTCTGTTTTTTCCTGCATGCATTTTCCAAAAATTCCAAATTTACCATCTAACAAATATTCTTTGATATTAAAAGTTTTGAAATATTTGTCTCGTAAAAAATGCAACAAGTTTCTCATTGGAGACTCCTGCAGCCTACAGGCTTTAGATAAAATGATTTAAAAATACGATCTTCAGTCGCCATGCAATATCATATTTGCTAATAGGAAGAGCAGATTCTAAAATAATACCCAAAGTTGTCGAATTTCCTCACAGTAAACCCAGAATTCAAGATGTTCTACAATGCAGGCGACATATAAATATTTGTTGAAAAAGGGCAGAAATTTCGGCGCACTTTCCGCGTCGCAAATGTTGCTCCTCTTGTAGTAGTGTTCACATTTTAAAAGAAAATCGCAAAGTTTGAGTGATTGTCCCTGAAAAAGTCAAGCCACTGGGTGAACCTAATTCCGAAAACTATGGGCCTGTTTTCAACTACTGACGAATTTGTGTGCAATAATTTTAAGCTTTCGTTGGCAATAAAATTTTCAGTAAAATAGCAAAAAAAAAAAAAAAAAAAAAAACCAAAGAAAAAAAGTTACCTGTTTGGTTATCATGAAATTACCAGATAAAATGCACCACTACCAATAAATCAATTGTTCTGATTCCTCCTGGTGGAAACTATCAAACGGAATTGAAAATACACCTAAATAATGTTTCTGGCGCAACTGTGACTCTTGGCTGGATTCAATTGCAAGGTCTACTGGAAAGATGAAAATTTTACTTCTAACGCCTTTTTGGAAATATGTCACGTTTAAATTTTCATTCAGAGGACAAGTGGGAAGACACATACTCCCGTATACATTATATGTTTCTAATATAATTATTACATTATTACCGTTGCCCGAATTTGGCTGTCGGGACTGGTTAACTGGAAAACTATTTGGCACTGCATGAACCTGGACCTCATTCGTCCTTGTAATTTTGCAATTGTATACATACCAGAATTTTTTCAACCTTCGTTCGAGTATCTAACCATTTTGCGCAAAGTTTATACAAAATACAGTGTGAAATGGGAATCAGGACAATTTTTCAATAAGTCGCCAGACTGTACGTGTCACATATCTGAAATCATTCTTTGTGATTATTTTTATTTTTCATGAAAACTTTTGACTTCCATTATAGCGTTTTGGGTTTTCGGATAAAGTTTACAAGAATTCAGATAATCGGTAATTTTGGTGTATTGTGTTAGGGAAGTTTAAAAACATGTGCATCGTTGTTTTCTTTAATTTTCATGTACATATTAAAAACTATAACATGGTATGTTTTTTATCTTTCGGACAAATTTTTAAAAAGAATGTGGATAATCAACCATTTCAGGTACATCGCTGTGCAATGCTATGAAGTAAACTCACGGATAATTGTTTTTTAATCTACCATCATTGGTACCGTTTTTGTACTCCTGATGATTTTTATGAAAATTTTACCGTGACTGTAATGATTTTAGGGGGCGTGTATTATTACTATTTCGGACACAATCAGGGTTTTTTGTCGAATTAAACCCTCCTAATTTTTAAAAACGCAAATGGCAAATTTTTCCCAGATTTCTGCCAGAACTTAAAATGTTAGGAAAACTAGTGGGCAGTCTCTCCCTCTACACCGCCGAATAGGTGTACGTTTATGGGTCAAGCTAACATGAGTAACACACTATAATGCAATGGAAGTTCATACAAGTTATACCAAGCCTTGACTGAAGCACTCAGTTTTACTCTTGGGGATTACATCCTTAAGAACTATGAACAAAAGACGATGTTTTTTAAATAGAAATATGTAATTTACGGTACAAATACTCTCGAGGAGCTAACATTGGGCAAATTGCATAATATGGTCAAGCTCTAGCTATGTACGGTACCAAACGGCGTATACCCCTATGAACTGCGCTACTGATGAATATACCCAAAATTTCGCTTAAATAGAGACAAACAACAAGATTGTACAGCATAGTTGCAGCGTTAAGCAATATTTGTAGCTGAAATTGAATTTTTAGCCTACCTCTGCGAGTCCCCTTGTGGGGTGGATATTTCCCGCTGTGTGTTGTGAGAGGCGACTACACCGAAAGACTTGCAGGTCGTATATGACCTGCATTTGAAACCAAAGTTGAACTTTAACCGTATTTAGACTTTACCTTTCCTAGTCGAGACTATAACATATTGGTGTTGGTGTGTCGTTTACTCTCAACTGACATTGACAGTTAAGGAATTACAAAACAAATGTTTAGTTTGTCTGAAATTTTTTTAGCTACGATGTATGGCGCGAGAAAGGGGAATATATTACAAACCAAACATATATTATCAAAACTGAAGTATTTATGTAACAAAACACGAAATTTATTTAGTAGCATCAAATGTTATAGTTGTAACACAAATATAATGCTGTGTTAAAAAACCTGGTTTGCAATGAAAATTCAATTGTAGAAAGAGTATGTTCTTAACAAGATATATTTGCAAATAAAATATATTCCCAACAAAAACATATGTTTGCTTTAAAAATATATTTAGAAGAATATTTTTTTTCCAGCAGAAATATATTAGTAAAGAAAAATTATATTTACACCAACATATATTTGCAAGAAAAGATATCTCTCTTGAAAATGTTACCATGTTCACCACAAAATTATATTTGCAACAAAAATATTCTTCCAACCAGAAATATATTTTCAAGAAAAAGAAGTAAGTTTTCAAAATAAATGTATCTGAAAGAAACATTATATTTGCCAAAAAGTTTATTTGCAAGATTAAATATATTTGCCAAACTAAAAATATGTTTCTATCAGTTGTATTTAAAATATATGTTATCAAACTCCAAAAATATATTATCAACGTAAAAATATATTATCAACGTAAAATATATTATCAACGTAAATATATATTATCAACATAAAAATATATTAGCAGAGTAATTTCTGACACATTTCTGACACAGTTCACACTTCCCATAAATAGTTTGTCAGAATAGATCACCCCCGCAGTCGCGCACCGATCAACTGACGACAATCTCCTTCTCCGTACCTACAGCGTGGACTTCGCATCGCTTATTTACACAGTAATGCATGTGCTGGAAACAGCTTGCTATCGTTAATTTTGTGCACGTGCTTTGCAAGGTACTACAGTATGTATGGCGGGAACCACGTTCTTAATGATGAACGTAAAAAAGAGAAGTTCGAATTAAACTCTTCGTACACTTGCGCGACTCTAAATTTATGGTACAGCACACAGAGTGGTACATCGCACGCAGTTTCAAAGCCTTTCGATTTTGGGGAGAATACTCTGAGCATACTATCCTGGGACGTTTCCGGGGAACAAACAGAAATGCATCATCATGTACAAGATATTAACCAAAAAAGTTTGGAACAGTTTACCAAACTGATTTATCAGCGAGAACTACTGCATTGTGAATTGCAATTGCGAAATAATTTGAGACAAATAAATACAAATATTGAGCTTTTATTGGAAAGAATTCGGAATTTTATGAACCAGAGTCGGGGAAACCCCACTGTAGTTGACTGTTGTCACAAATGTTTATTCTGCCTGTTGCGTTTTTAAATAAGTCCAAATTATTGGGGACAAAATTTGGTGGGACGATTGCACCCCTACTCCCAGAATTGACCCCCTGCTAGTTGGTCTGTTTTTAGAGATACGCAGTGAGTGTATAGTAGAGTGCAAGGGCAGACTTAGTGTATCCATACTTACGTGAAATTTGAATACAAGAGTACGCTTTGTGTAATAATAAAAACACCCGATTAGAGGTGATTTTAGAGGGTTCTTCCTAAACAAAAAAAAGTGGGTTATTCTTAATCCACTTAAAAATATAAAGCGATCGCAAAAATTAGGCTCGTTCAAAAAAGCCTAATCATCTTGCCCGAAACACTAGTTCCAATTCTCCCAATCTACTTATTTAAGCTCCTCCCACAAATGTCTTAAACTCGTCCTCATTCAGACACAATCTCAGTTATTATTGCTCCAGGGTGAGTTTTCAAGACTTGTGTTTTTTTCAAAACACTGTCACCGCAGTACATGCTGTGTAATACAAGCTACTGTACTTTGCATCTTTTTGAACTTGATGTCGACCAATGAACTGTGTCAAATCACGATTTTTGTACACTACTTCAAAATTGTAGTTTGGGTTGAGAGTTTACTGCCTTTAAGCTGTGTTAAAAACGTTTTGGCAATTTGGAAAAGCACAGTTAACATGCATGACTTTTAGTGTAATGACACAAAATCTTTATTTCGAGTTTTCTTCTTCTTCCCCACTTAATTTTATGTCTTTACTAAGGTACTAAGGTACGTTACGATGGTATCAGAAATGCGGTCGCACCATTTTGTTCCTGTCTCTATTCTTTCGAAAAACTCCCTGTTTCATAAAAAAGTCTATATATAAATACTTACGTCATCTTGAAACTACACGACTCTTATGAACGGTGTCAGAAGAAATAAGTTTAAATTATGATCAGGCAGCTATGGTGCAGTGGAGTAAGAGTTTAGTCAGTTTATATCATTTATATATCATGTAAGCGTACATTAACTTTGACCACACCGTTACACGTCACTTTGTTTTACAAAGATTTTCAAGGCCATGGTAATATCAACGCAATCACTTAATCAAAGGTTTGACCAAGGAGATAAAAAAAAGTCAGTCGATTTTTATGAACCGTTGTGCTTATGTCAACATTAATTATTTATGGATGGTAAACAAAACGTGTGGAGGACTAATTAAGTGCTATCAGGTGGACGTATATCAAAGTACAAGAGTCGTAGCCACTTTACAGATGAAGATGGTCCCTGACACAATACCTTTAGCATGTGTTTGCAAAACAGTTATAGAGAAAAATGACGACGGCATGGAGTGATAAATGTCCGAGTAACTTGTTAGTTAGATGGTATTTTACAACACACCAACACGGATGTGTTTTACTGCGTCACCTGGACGAACATAGCGAAAGCTGGGATAAAATTACCTGAATACATTACATAATGGGGTTAATATTCCATAAATGTTTAGGCAAAAGCGTGAGTCTTCTCAGAAAATGATTAAGCCAAGAATGTTCTAGCAGCCTAAACCCAGTGTTTTAAAGAAACAGAAGAGAAAAACTTCTGAAATTTTGGTCTTGTGCCTCTCCGGGAGTTGCTGTGAGTTAAAGTCTACAGCGCACGGATCATGCAAAAATTTGAGTAGTTTGACAACTGCTTAAAATGTAACAGAAACTTCATAAACCCTTCCAAAGCACACCAAATTCTACCCCTACTTTTTCAGGAAACATGACAAGTCAAAAGAAGAGGAAGACAAAGTAACATTGCTTTGAATTCTTGAATGATGCGGTCCGTGTTCAAACTTCAGCATGGATAATGTAAAAATAAATGAACTTTTATTCATAATGGATGGTATCGATATACATGAAAACTTCAGCAGGCAAGCGACAGACCAACAAGCACTTGCTCTATGGATAATGCAAAATTACATGAAATTTTATTCATAATGGATAATATCGATGTACACGAAAAAGAAAGGTGCTAACGTACACCCAAGAGCTTGAAACTCTCAGAAAATTAAGAGGGTGCAAAAAATATAGTATGTCATGCGCTTAACCGTCAAAAGTTTAAGAGAAGCTGTGATATTTTAGGGCCCATGTCCAAAGTCATCCTCACTGGCTACGCCACTGAGGAAAGGCTGAAAGCTAACGATATTCCCAGAACATACTAGTACGGGATACGGTTAAGGATTCATATTGCAATACCTAACGCAGTACTGCACTCTCATAAAACAAATTCGCAAACTTTTTGGAGCTCCTGAAATTTGTTCTATGTGACTTCAAATCATCAAATGACATTGATCAAGTTCTGTTTTTTCCTGCATGCATTTTCCAAAAATTCCAAATTTACCATCTAACAAATATTCTTTGATCTTAAAAGTTTTGAAATATTTGTCTCGTAAAAAATGCAACAAGTTTCTCATTGGAGACTCCTGCAGCCTACAGGCTTTAGATAAAATGATTTAAAAATACGATCTTCAGTCGCCATGCAATATCATATTTGCTAATAGGAAGAGCAGATTCTAAAATAATACCCAAAGTTGTCGAATTTCCTCACAGTAAACCCAGAATTCAAGATGTTCTACAATGCAGGCGACATATAAATATTTGTTGAAAAAGGGCAGAAATTTCGGCGCACTTTCCGCGTCGCAAATGTTGCTCCTCTTGTAGTAGTGTTCACATTTTAAAAGAAAATCGCAAAGTTTGAGTGATTGTCCCTGAAAAAGTCAAGCCACTGGGTGAACCTAATTCCGAAAACTATGGGCCTGTTTTCAACTACTGACGAATTTGTGTGCAATAATTTTAAGCTTTCGTTGGCAATAAAATTTTCAGTAAAATAGCAAAAAAAAAAAAAAAAAAAAAAAACCAAAGAAAAAAAAGTTACCTGTTTGGTTATCATGAAATTACCAGATAAAATGCACCACTACCAATAAATCAATTGTTCTGATTCCTCCTGGTGGAAACTATCAAACGGAATTGAAAATACACCTAAATAATGTTTCTGGCGCAACTGTGACTCTTGGCTGGATTCAATTGCAAGGTCTACTGGAAAGATGAAAATTTTACTTCTAACGCCTTTTTGGAAATATGTCACGTTTAAATTTTCATTCAGAGGACAAGTGGGAAGACACATACTCCCGTATACATTATATGTTTCTAATATAATTATTACATTATTACCGTTGCCCGAATTTGGCTGTCGGGACTGGTTAACTGGAAAACTATTTGGCACTGCATGAACCTGGACCTCATTCGTCCTTGTAATTTTGCAATTGTATACATACCAGAATTTTTTCAACCTTCGTTCGAGTATCTAACCATTTTGCGCAAAGTTTATACAAAATACAGTGTGAAATGGGAATCAGGACAATTTTTCAATAAGTCGCCAGACTGTACGTGTCACATATCTGAAATCATTCTTTGTGATTATTTTTATTTTTCATGAAAACTTTTGACTTCCATTATAGCGTTTTGGGTTTTCGGATAAATTTTACAAGAATTCAGATAATCGGTAATTTTGGTGTATTGTGTTAGGGAAGTTTAAAAACATGTGCATCGTTGTTTTCTTTAATTTTCATGTACATATTAAAAACTATAACATGGTATGTTTTTTATCTTTCGGACAAATTTTTAAAAAGAATGTGGATAATCAACCATTTCAGGTACATCGCTGTGCAATGCTATGAAGTAAACTCACGGATAATTGTTTTTTAATCTACCATCATTGGTACCGTTTTTGTACTCCTGATGATTTTTATGAAAATTTTACCGTGACTGTAATGATTTTAGGGGGCGTGTATTATTACTATTTCGGACACAATCAGGGTTTTTTGTCGAATTAAACCCTCCTAATTTTTAAAAACGCAAATGGCAAATTTTTCCCAGATTTCTGCCAGAACTTAAAATGTTAGGAAAACTAGTGGGCAGTCTCTCCCTCTACACCGCCGAATAGGTGTACGTTTATGGGTCAAGCTAACATGAGTAACACACTATAATGCAATGGAAGTTCATACAAGTTATACCAAGCCTTGACTGAAGCACTCAGTTTTACTCTTGGGGATTACATCCTTAAGAACTATGAACAAAAGACGATGTTTTTTTTAAATAGAAATATGTAATTTACGGTACAAATACTCTCGAGGAGCTAACATTGGGCAAATTGCATAATATGGTCAAGCTCTAGCTATGTACGGTACCAAACGGCGTATACCCCTATGAACTGCGCTACTGATGAATATACCCAAAATTTCGCTTAAATAGAGACAAACAACAAGATTGTACAGCATAGTTGCAGCGTTAAGCAATATTTGTAGCTGAAATTGAATTTTTAGCCTACCTCTGCGAGTCCCCTTGTGGGGTGGATATTTCCCGCTGTGTGTTGTGAGAGGCGACTACACCGAAAGACTTGCAGGTCGTATATGACCTGCATTTGAAACCAAAGTTGAACTTTAACCGTATTTAGACTTTACCTTTCCTAGTCGAGACTATAACATATTGGTGTTGGTGTGTCGTTTACTCTCAACTGACATTGACAGTTAAGGAATTACAAAACAAATGTTTAGTTTGTCTGAAATTTTTTTAGCTACGATGTATGGCGCGAGAAAGGGGAATATATTACAAACCAAACATATATTATCAAAACTGAAGTATTTATGTAACAAAACACGAAATTTATTTAGTAGCATCAAATGTTATAGTTGTAACACAAATATAATGCTGTGTTAAAAAACCTGGTTTGCAATGAAAATTCAATTGTAGAAAGAGTATGTTCTTAACAAGATATATTTGCAAATAAAATATATTCCCAACAAAAACATATGTTTGCTTTAAAAATATATTTAGAAGAATATTTTTTTTCCAGCAGAAATATATTCGTAAAGAAAAATTATATTTACACCAACATATATTTGCAAGAAAAGATATCTCTCTTGAAAATGTTACCATGTTCACCACAAAATTATATTTGCAACAAAAATATTCTTCCAACCAGAAATATATTTTCAAGAAAAAGAAGTAAGTTTTCAAAATAAATGTATCTGAAAGAAACATTATATTTGCCAAAAAGTTTATTTGCAAGATTAAATATATTTGCCAAACTAAAAATATGTTTCTATCAGTTGTATTTAAAATATATGTTATCAAACTCCAAAAATATATTATCAACGTAAAAATATATTATCAACGTAAAATATATTATCAACGTAAATATATATTATCAACATAAAAATATATTAGCAGAGTAATTTCTGACACATTTCTGACACAGTTCACACTTCCCATAAATAGTTTGTCAGAATAGATCACCCCCGCAGTCGCGCACCGATCAACTGACGACAATCTCCTTCTCCGTACCTACAGCGTGGACTTCGCATCGCTTATTTACACAGTAATGCATGTGCTGGAAACAGCTTGCTATCGTTAATTTTGTGCACGTGCTTTGCAAGGTACTACAGTATGTATGGCGGGAACCACGTTCTTAATGATGAACGTAAAAAAGAGAAGTTCGAATTAAACTCTTCGTACACTTGCGCGACTCTAAATTTATGGTACAGCACACAGAGTGGTACATCGCACGCAGTTTCAAAGCCTTTCGATTTGGGGAGAATACTCTGAGCATACTATCCTGGGACGTTTCCGGGGAACAATGGCGTAACTAGACCTCAAATTTATCATCAGATAATTTTTCAAATAAAATCTCCCACAATTTCTTGTCTGTCACTGATTTAATGATGTAGTGAAACACTGCTGGAGATTTGATGGCAGTGTAACGTATCTGTGGGTGGCTTCGACTCCTGAGAGGTGGCGCCCTGTCAGTTTAAGCAGTACAGTAGTTCTCCCGCGCTTCCGCGAGCCACGTGACATCCGGCCTGCGAGAAACACATGTGGACATGCTGTGCGCGGCACAGACAGTCTGAGTTGTTGTACCTTGAAGAAGGAAGGTGAGGAGCAGTGAGAGATCCGTAGTGAGAAATAACTGCCTTGAGACGTGTCCTTTCGGGATGAACGTTGGGTGAGGAGTTTGCTACATTATTATTAGAAGTTAAGGATACCTAGTCAGGAGATTTTAGGGGTAAAGCTGTAAAAGTTGTTAATAACCGACTGTAATACTTAGGGTCCCGCCTACGCTGGCTACAATAGCGTAGGTAGGCCTGCGAGCATATAAGTGTAACACAACAGCTGAAGTTAATGAGACCTCCCAATTACTGCTTTTGTCTTTGAGGGCTAATGTATGCTACTCGAGAACCTTACCCTGAATAAAATGGTGTAACTGTGGACTAGGATAAGCTTCTAGGACTGGGTGTTGGACTACATCGTTGAACAACAGCACAAGAGAAGATATAAGGCCGAGATCTAAGGCCATAAGATTTTGGTAAACCCCCAAAACCAATGTTAAGGAATTCTCAACAATAAACGGGACATCAACTGCTGATTCCTGCCAACCTGTACCCAGAGATAGTCCCGGGACACCCTCCTAGGTTGTGAGTATACTGACGATTAGCCGGTGAGCACTCTCGGGTTGAGCCGGCTGAGTTAATCAGCGTACTGGAGATTGACGGGTGAGCACGCTCAGGTCGAGTCAGCTGGGTTTGTGAGCATACTGAAGATCGGGAAGTAAGCGCGCCCTGGTTGGGCGCTTAGGTGGTCAGCGTACTGAAGATTGGCGGAGGAGCACGCCCAGGTTGGGCCAGCTTAGATGGTCAGCGTACAGAACATCGGCAGTTGGGCCCGCTGTGGTTGAGCCGGCTGTGTTAGACACAGCAGGGAGCTGAACTGAAGACTGGTGAATGAGCACGCTCGGGTTGAGGCAGCGGAGTTTGTCAGCATACTGAAGGACTGGTGATCAGCGAGCTGTGGGGGGATTCGTTGTGTACTGAAGTATGTTTCCCGGTTAAGGCCTGTAGTGTGATAGCTGAGCTGACTTGGAGGTCCAAGTACCATTTCTACATAATTCGTTTAATCATATCGCCATAATCAGTTGTATATTTGTAATTCTGACATGTAATTTTTAATAAGAAGGAAACAGATTACTTTTGAACCTTAAATTTGCTGGCTTTGTCTCCTGTTTTCGCATTGTGTCCTCTAATCTCTTCTCACAGTTCTCTTTAGTGTTTCTTTAACAGAATAAGCCTATCCCTTGGAACTCGACTCGGGGCCCGCGTTACAACTGGTGGCAGCGGTGGGATAGGCTTATTTCAAAGGAAGCAGTCCTGAGTACGAAATGGAGACTCCAGCAAGAAGTGGAGAATATTTTGATGATGATTTCAGGAGTCCCAGAGACATGGAGAGAGATTGGATTGTTTCAGATGAGTGGTGCGAGAACCTGATTGATCTAACACCATCTCAGTATACTGAAGGGAGAGGAAGGGACCTCCTGCGTGAAAGTGCTCTTCCCGAGGAGAGGACCAGCCCGTCTGGTGAAAACGTCAAATCCCCTGTTCAGTCAGTTAGCAAAGGCAGCCCATGGAGTAACCTGGGTGGAATTCAACAAAGGGCGGAACTGTCACCAACCAACCCCTTTAGAAGTGATCTGAGATTAGAATGGTACGAAGGCAGAGAACAGAGCCGGCCTCTTGAGTCCAGAAGACCAAATACTCCACGAGAAGTTTCCTCCGTAAAACATTACGAGACAGGTCAGATGGAACGGGGTACCAGCAATAATAAGCCAGGATTTTCAGGCATCTATGGGATTCGCCCAGGCATTTACGACGGTAGCACTTCGTGGGAGGACTATCAAGTCCAATTTGAGGTAGTTGCTGAACTCCACGGTTGGAGCAAGGGTGTGATGGCGATGTGCTTGGCGGCTAGCCTCAAGGGAGATGCACGAGCCGTGCTAGCTGATCTGGATGCAGACTCTCGTAGGAACTACCCGTTGTTGATCGAAGCATTGTCCCGAAGGTTCAACCCCTCCCATCAAACTGAGATATTCCGGATACAGTTGAAAAACCGGATACGAATGAAAGAAGAAACTCTTCCCCAGCTCGCACTGGAAGTAAGGAGACTAGCCAGGCGAGCGTACCCGTCAGCTCCACCTCAGCTGTTAAGGTTTCTTTCCAAGGATCATTTCCTTGATGCTTTGGACGACCCAGACCTCCGCTTGGGAGTGTATAAGATGAGACCTGAGACCCTGGAAGATGCCCTGAAAAGCGCCCTTGAAATTGAAGCATTTCACACGGCAGAAAAGCAAAAGAATTTCCCAGGAAAGAGAGTGGTCCGGGTAACAGAGGTTAAAGTAAGGCAGAGCCAGACTGAGACAAAGGAACCAACAAGGACTGCAGCAGAGGAGATAATACAATGCCAATTGTCAATGGCTGAGTTGCAATCAGAACTGAAAGCTATACGGAGTGATCTACAGCTTATGAAGGACGAGAAAAGACAGTACGGCAGTCAAGGAAGACAGGGAAAATGGCCGCCGAGATCCAAAACATCAAACGGGGAGCCATCGTATGCTGAGTAAGGTGCCCCAATATGTTTCAAGTGCAGAAAACCAGGCCATGTGAAGAGGAATTGCCCAGAAAAGGTTACTACGGCAAAACAGAGTGAAACAACGTCGGGAAACGGCCAAGAGTCGGGATGGGGGTCGCTCTTCGACAGTAGACCTTGGACCCACTTGCATAGCAGTGCTTAATGGTTAACCCGGACTTGAAAAGGATGGAATTTACTTGAGCTGCAAAGTTGGAGGAAAAGACATGTCGTCTTTGGTGGATACTGGTGCCAACATTTCACTTCTTCATGCTGGTGTGTTTTTCAGTCTTCCTAGTGAGTATAGGCCTCAACTAGAACAAGAGGGGTTGTGCATGATACTCGCTGATGGGAAAAGTGTACCTGTTCATGGCAAAGCGGAGATGGAAATTAAGGTTGGTGGCAGGAAAAGGAGACACATGTTCTGGGTAGCAGATTTAGGTCCGGATTGTATACTGGGACTAGATTCCCTGAGACAGCATGACTGCGTTATCTATGCGAGAAAGGGTCAATTTACAATCGAAGACGACGGGGAGAATGAAGTGAGACCCAATTATGCCGAAGACAAAATTAAAGCAAATGGAAGTTGTTGCCGTATTGTTGCCTCAGAGACGATAGTTCTGCCAGTCTAATCAGAGATGCTAATTGCTGGAAATGTGAAGGACTTGCAAGAGACTGGTACAGAGGGAATGAAGATGATGAATCCGTCGAAATCACTTGTTGGGAAGAAAGGTGTCTTGGTTGCTCGCTGCGTAATAAATGTAGAACAGGGGGCCGTCCCTGTAAGGCTTGTCAATCTGAGTGATGACCCTGTGACAGTGTACCGGGGTACGACTGAAGGTGAGTGTGAAGGAGTGGAAGAGGTTTCTTCTGGAGGTGGTGCGGTTGATGCCACCGAGGATCTTCACAAGGGGACGGGATTGTTCGCCACACACCTGGAAAAGTTGTTTGGTACTTGTACAGAGGAGTTGGATAATGCTCAGAAGGATGAGGTCAAGACGTTTTTGCACAAGTGGCAAGGGGCATTTGCCAAGGGTGCAGGGGACCTCGGGAGGACAAACCTTGACAATGGCACAGTATAAACACAGGAGACCATCCGCCAATACGCCAGCAAGCAAGAAGGTTGCCTTTGCACAAACAGGAGGAAGCTTCCAAGGAAATCAAGGAGATGTTGTCGCATGACGTCATCGAGCCATCCTTCAGTCCATGGTCCTCCCCCATTGTCCTTGTGAGAAAAAAAGATGGAAGTTTCCCTTTTTGCGTGGATTATAGAAAGGTGAATGACGTGACCGTCAAAGACTCTTACCCGCTTCCAAGAATTGATGACACCTTAGATCCCAGCTAACAACAAAACGTTTCCTGAACGTTCTTCAAACGTAACCACTTTCGTTTCGCAAACGTCTAGAACAACGTTTTAAAGACTTGTTTTTGTGGACTTTTCATACGTTTTCAAAACGTTTTTTAGAGACGTTCTCAAAACGTTATTCAGATGTAGAAAACGTTTATAAAACCTTTGCTGGTCCGTACGGAAAACGTCTGGGACGTAAGTAAAAGGTACAGGACGTTCAGGAAACGTTTCAGGGACGTACAAAAATCACCCAGGACATCCAGAGAACGTACTAGAGACGTACATAAAGCGTCTCTGACGTCTCGAAACGCTTTATAGGGCTGTAGGGGAAGTGTCTTCTATCTTCAGAAAAAAATTGGGAAGTACGAAAATTATGCAGGAAGTCAAAAGAACGTTTCAGAGGCGAATAAAATGTGTCGAATCTAGGAAAAAATGTCAGGGAAACTTCGATGACGTCAAAATATCTCAGGTGCTTACGGATATAAATTTACTTATCTAAACCAAAATAAATGAAAGGTGAATATTGCTTATGTATCACTCAACCTCTCCATGAGATAGACCATAGATAGAGTTGGGCTGCTTTATGGTCATCTGATTAGGACTATAAGTACTAACAAATGAAATTTGCTGGTAGAGGAAGGGAAATTTCACTTAACTTCAACGACAAACATAAGGCTAATGAAAGAAAAAAAAAGATATACATGGTGTTTCATTTTCCTGACTTACTGTATGTAACTTTAATCATACTATCTTTAATAAAGTAATCACAAAAAGACTATTCTTAACTTTTTAGTGCTGGCAAGGAAGTATGTCAAAGGATCATACAGCTCTAAATCTGCACATATACACACTGAAAGCATCATTGCTGTGATTAATGTTTGCACAAGGTACCACTAAATGATATATGGTACAGTTGAATTTTACATCCAGTATACACATACTGTACATCACTCTGCATGACAGAGAAATAGAGCCTGGGCGACAACAAAGAAAACCAAGCTAATAACAGTTAATGCTTATAGAGCAATAAAATTCCTATCTAAATCTAAATTGCATAATACTTAATTCGTAGAAATGGTCGTTTCGTGCTGCAGTTAGACCTACTTTTGTACGTATAAAATATTACTGTAAACAGAATGGTTTAGAGGAATTTCAAAAATGAAAGCAATTTAGATATTATATAAAGCATTGCAGACAAAAACTACAAATTTTAAGCCCGAGGCTGTTAACTGCTGAGCACAGATCAGCAGCGATTTTTAATACAAAAGTATTACAGCTTAGTTTTGCAACTGCATGCAACAGGAAAGCCAATGAAAAGGCAGTAATGTAAGCATTAGAAACTTTGGGATAAAAAACATTAAGTAAACTTCATAGATGTGCATGGTTTGTAGTAAACATCGCTTGGAAAATTTTGAGAAAAAATCTGAGAAAAACTTGAACCATACTCATGTATAGTGAAATATAAGGTGGTATACAACAGGAACCAAAATATCATTTGATACTTCAATATCAAAATGAAAGCGGGTGGTACTACAGTATACTCATAATGGCAGCTTTATTTTAGTGGCAAGTTGAAATGTTGACAGTTTTTTCTTAGATCAATCATTTACACCACCAATTGAGTTTCAGTTAGAGCCAAATGGCTTTACTGGGAAGAACAGCTCAAATTAACATGCTTTGGAACTGATATCAAATCACAACAATGAAGTGAACGCTTAAAAACTGCTCCTCTTGAACAAAGACCTGCATGGTCAAATGCTATATACTGTAATTGGCAGGGAATTCATTGGGACATAAAAATCCTTGTTTAACAAAAGGTAAAAGTGAATTTTGTCAAGTTTGTTACTTTGTTTTTTACATAATATGCACAGATCACAGTTTATCGAACACATAAACTCGCAAAGATTTATATAACCCTTTACCGTCGTGCTCCGATCAAGGCATATTTGCGTGCCTCGGGACTGGGCGGAAAAGCGGACGTAGCCCGCCCCGCATCGGCTCCTGTAGGCCATTGACCCTGTGACCTCAAACTATTGTCTCTCTCGTTGTTGTGGCCGAATTTTCGGGTAGCTACTCGCAGTTTCAAGCTCTGCGCGAAACAGTAAAGATGGGTGACAGCCGAGCTCTCCCCGTGGGTCTGAAAGGACCCAAACAACGGTAAAAGGTTAAAACTCCGAAGCAAGACTGGTGTAAACAAAGAATCAAGGTTAACAACTTCTTACAGTATTGAATAGATTGGTAAAGATTCATTTACAACACTTTCAAGTAAGACTGGTGCAAACAAAAAATCAAGATTTACGACTTACAACGTTGAATAGATTGTTACAGATTCATCAATAACACTCTCAAACAAGACTGGTGTACAAAAAGAATCATGATTTGCAACAACTTAAAAGTATTGAAGAGATGGCCAACTCACACACTTATATACAAATCACACTGAATAGAGACCAAACAATGTACTATTTTCCAAATAAGGGTCAATTGAATTGACCCAAAAGGAGCTTGCTAGGAAATCCCATCTATTCTTGAGATTTTGATGTATAAATACAAGTGGCAAGTACCAACAATAATCATAGCAATCATGATGTTATAATTTTAACAGAATGTTGGAGGTTTGAAAGACAGACAGTTGCCAAAGGCAAGATCAAGGATGAAAAACCTTAATAAAAATTGAAGGTCCTGACACAATCTCTCAAAAAAGCATAATTCCGCAGTCCGGAAAAATTCCTCAGAACTACAAGACTAAAGAAAAGTCCAGAGACATTAATTTTACATATGTTAAAGGGGAACGTGTCCTTAGCACTTCTGTGATATTTTCGTTTGTTTTACAAATTTGGTTCTCGAGATGATAGTAGTTGAATGTGACAAGGTTTCTGCATACTGTAGATGGGGGAATTTGAAGCAAGCAGACTTGGTGTCATGGTTTCACTTTGTTGGCGAATGCCCTTTTTTTTATTTATAGTGTACTACCAATTCTATGTAACTTAATTCTGGTATATTGTGCATAGAAATCCAATGCAAACATCATTTCTGTTAGTGGTTTGGTGTTAGCAAGGTTATTAAATGTTTATTCATATGAGACATTGCTATCATTCTACAACAGTACAGTACACAGTCACAGGAGTCAATGTAACTTGGCACTGGTATTGTATCCATGGTACCATCATGTAAACATACACACACAGTACAGCCACTAAATAAGAACAACTAACTGTAGCACACAGCCATGAGGAAAGACAGTTGGATATTTTTTAACCAAAGACTTTTGGTTAAATGAGAGTAGCATGCTGCCCATGATCAAGACTTCCATCTGCAATAGAATCGTCTTAGCAGACAAAATAAGCCTACCGTTTTGTTTCTGGTTTGAACAACTTTGTGGTCAACTTTGCATTGCAAAGATTAAGAGTCATTTAGCGGCAGGGTCTGAGGGGGCAGCTGCCCCAGAGCGGCTACGAAGGCTAGACCTATGGTGACAATATTACCATTCCATCATAAATCAATTATCAGTAGCAACTGAAAAGTCTGTTGTTCGATGATGCGTCTCAGATAAGACATGATACCATAGTCACTCGAAAATAATTTAGTTCTCAGTCCTGGTTCATAAATATCTGCAAAAACAACAATACAATTACATTACATGTATTTCTCAATTAAAGAAGTATAGACACAATATTTTTTATTACAGAAAATGACCTTAAATAAAGTACAATGTGCACTGACATTTAGCTTGGTTCTTAAGGTGCATCTCTGGAAATACAAAAGCAAATGTTCCAACAGGGAGGGTGCCACCTCCCCTTGAAAATTTTCATGGAGTCTAGAAATAAATTGTGAGCGATTTTAAAAATGACAAAATTAGTAAGTTTCTTTACGGTGGTATAATGAGGTTTAATAATACTTCTTTTTATTCAGCAATGCTTTTTAAAAATTGTCTGAGAAGCATCCCATGTACAACCTGTGGTGTTTATTGATACCCCCTAGGGTTACTAGTCTAGGAGCTACTAGTATCCCTGGTTGGGCACCAGGGCATTAAAGTGTACCTAAGAAGAAATTCAAAAATATATGTATTAAACAGCATGAAAAAATTCTAACAGTTCAACTCCTTTCTTCATACAACAGGACAGTCTTGAACTGAGATGCAAAATGTGGAAAGTAATTTGTAAACTTATATAAGCAAATTACTGTAGTCCATTGTGCAATAATGTGCAACTTTCTTGTTGTACCACTCACATTACCTTCTTTGTTTCCCTTAAATATTAAAAAATGTTTTATGACCTTGAACATTTCCTGTTCGCTTGCACAGCATGTTGCACGGAGAGGGCTTAATTAATAATACTGTACATTAACCCATAGGAGTAAGAGTACCAGCACACCTTGGCATAATGTGCAGTAACTTTCAGAAAAAAAAAATACAGAAGACTGTAATTCGAGTAATATAACAATTACTGTACTGTACATCACAAATTATTGCACAATGTGTCATTTTCATTTCATATCTCAGATAAGGAATATCCAAAAAAGATTGGAGTTGGACTGTTAACCTTCATATTTCATGCGATTTAATATAAATTTTCAATTTTTTTTGACTTGAGATACACTTTAAAGAGAAACTTTCCTTCAGTTCCTACATACAGTTTAAAATTTTCTCAAGACACCAGACATAATCAATAAGGTAGAAACATTTTAGTGTTAATTCATATTGATCATCAGGCTGTTTACCATTTCTTTACAATTTAGACCAATTTCTGTTCCTAACACTTAACTAACTTATAATGTATTATGACACCATGGGACACCATGTGACCTCTGAGTACATTGTAAACACTTGCCAACAGATTCAAATCAGAGTTTGTAAAACAGGGAAATTGGTTAGTAGGAACTTCACCTTTTGGCTTGATTTTACTAAATAAGCTGCTCTCAAATACTCACTTTAATCTCAAAATGGAGTTTACGAAATGAAGGAACTTACTCAAAATGATCTTGTAAATGGTGCTTGCCATCAGACCCCTCTTCTCTCTTCTACAGTTCAGTAGCACACAAATTCAATTGATCAATCGATCATACTGTAGGAAGTTGGTTCTAAGGTGATGTACCACCCTGAATGTTGTCATTCAGGGGGCTCCTAGGAAAAGACATAATAAATAAAAATATTTTGCAAAAGTGAATAAAAAACATACCTACTGCACATTCATACATATGTTCTACACACATGCATAAACATACAGAATGACCGATAGCACTAATAGTCATGGCTACGTGTATCACGACCTTCCTTATGTCAGTTCTGCCCCTCAAAAATATCCCATTGAAATAACACAGACCAATAGCAATTTTGCTTATTTTGGTGATTTCTTCTAAATCTAATGAGCCCTGAACATGCAAAGTCTAGAAAAGGATGAAGTTATTCTCGTCATTCATGATACAGTAAAGACTGTACAGTGGGCCCCTTACTGTAAACAAGATATCAAAACCAAAAAAACACTAAATTGTGTTGTAAACTCTTAAGTATTACTGTAAGCTCTATGCGTGGAAATAACAATGATGTTTGGTTTAATTTTTTCTAACAGAAAACATTGCTTTAAGGTTGATGCCTTCGGTAATACTATAAAACCTGCAGAATGCTATACAATACTGTAAGTTCAGTATCATGACATCATCCATTTGGAAATCACAATTTATCTACCTGTATCACACTAACTGTAAGGTTCACTGCTATTGACAGTAACTAAAATTGTTTACACCAAAAGTGAAGATGGACTTGAAAAACATAACATGCTTACGAGAGTCCTGCTGAGCTATTTGAAATTGTGTCTGGATTCAATGGCGACGGGGTCAAGCAAAATGTCCTTTTCTTAGTACTTTATTGGTGGCTCATCCAAGGCATCATTATCAACTTATGGGATGCTTTCTTGTGAAGCAGCATGCAACATCCCAAGGATCACTTTTTGACATTCTTTGAGTTCCTTCAGTTTCATTATTATCTTTACCTCAAAGTTTCCTGTGGGATAAAAAAAAATGAAAAATACTGTAATTCAGCATCCAAGGTGTTTCTTTATTCAAATCTATAACTAATTTTTAGTAATTTACAGGGTACCAGAAAATAAATCGCCTTGACATAAAAAGTTCACAAATGCACCACCAGCCAACGGTGAAATTTACAGGCCTTAGCCTTATACTGTACTTTTATGAAAGAGCGAAACTCATGAAGACATTAAGAGACCATTAAACTTTTCCTTTGATTCTTGAAAATAAATGCCAGAGGTCCGTCCCAGGACGCTTGCTTTTGAGTGTCTATTGTATTTACAACCCTGTGACACTACCTACGTCAACCTTACTGTGTGTACAGTACTATACAATGGCTTTATAAACATAAAGTCAAGAAATATATAAAGACCAACACAAGGCTAACAAAAGGGGGATTCTACTGTTCAGTCTTTTTTTGTTCTGCTGTAGCAACAAATTTTGAAACAATTTAGGTGCTCCAACATGGAGGAATGTTGTCTTAATTTCACACTAGGTACAACAGCTCTTCACTTTCACTTTTCATATTTAGCTTGCCAAACTGCAACCCAGAAATGTCCACAGTGATACACTCATTGCATTCAAGCCTAGCCAAAGGTATTTATTTCTCCTTCATTCCTTTTCTGTACCCTCCAGAATAATACATTATTTTCCGCCCTCTTTACTTTCTGCCCTTCAAATACGGTGCTTTTCACCCCTTCTATTTTCAGCAGAAAACATCCTTTTTGGGGGATGGAAAGTAATGGACTGGAATGTGATATCATTGGTACAGCACTTGTGTCCAATGAAGGTTTCATCAAGTTTTCCTTTAATTTTCAAACATCATTGATGTTTCTTACTGTTCAGTGCAACACTCGTAACTACCATGCTCCAAGCAACACTTTCACTGTAGACTTTAGTGTACTAATACATACTTACGAACAGGTAGCCAGATTACCTTAGTTTCTGCCCTGGTTACTTTCTGCCCTCAGAAACGGTATTTTCAGTCCCTTTTATTCTTAGCAGTAAACATCTTTTTGGGGGCATAAAGTTATGGAATGTGAAATCAGTGGTACTTGTGTCAAATGAAGATTTTATAAACTTTCTCCTACTGTAGGCCTAAAGTTTCAAATATCATTGATGTTTTTTGCTATTCTGTGCATCACTTGGTGCTGGCTGTGCTGATGTCTTTCCAAGCAACATTTTCACTGTAGACTTTGGCATTCATACTAATACATACCTATGTACTGGTACAGTATACGACATTCAGTGCTGTGAACAATTATTCACACATTTTGCATAAGCTTGCTATATTATAGACACACAGAGTTGGGGGCCTACTTAGCCTAGGCCTACATAAAAAAAATAGAAGACCATGACTATACTTGATGTTTATAAGAACATCACTCAATTCCATCTTTACGGCCAGAATGCTGAAAAAGTTTAAGGCCTAGGCCTAACCACATATTTTATTGTTGTCTTGAGCTTGGAAATTTTAGTCCTACGTACACTGTACAGTACTTAGCGGCAGCCTAACGTTAGGCTTAAGTTCAAACATTCATTTCCACCCCAAGATTTTCAATGGTGGAAATAGTGACTGACTCAAGGTACTACAGTAAATATAATGGGCTGAACGTTGACTACACGGGTCTGTCGAGTGCACATCTGCATTGAAATTTCGTGTAAAAATCTTGAAACGATAGAACAGCCTTTGGGAAAGTTTGGCGCGCATTCGACAGTATAACTGCCTATCTATGTCTGCCGTGTGTCTGTGTCTGCCGTGTGCACTTAACTGTTAGGCTAAGGGCTTGTGCCTTGCACAAACATATGACTCAACAAGTGAACAATTTTCATCATTTTACATATGAAAGCATCCTTCAAGACGATTTTAAAGAATTTAAAACAGATTTCACGACTTACTGTGATTGTGACAGTTGTTCCAGCAACAAGCAGTTGAGATTTCTGGGACCTTTCAAGAGAGCTGCTGACAGGAACGTTCAAATTTGGACCGTAATTGCTTTTGTTCCAATCTATGGAACGCCAATAGAGTCATTAACAGAAAGGGAAGGTAATGTTCACAAGTAGAAGATCGTTGCATAAAGTGTTGTTGTCTAGCCGATTCACTGACGAACTTTGTCTCCCTCGCTAACCGAAATTATGGATGCAATGCCAATGAGAGCAGGAGGATCGAATTTGACTGGCACCGGGGTGGATCCTGATTTTATTTTTCACCCCATGTACCAGGTGCAGCCCTGTGGTTGTACTGTAGGACGTTTAAAGGGTGGGAAATTCCGCCAAGTTTCAAGTTTCTAACATTTTAAACTGCAAAGCCAAGACATAAAACAGTATTGCTGCGGTCCTCGCTCACATAGCCAAGGAGGGGGGGGGGGGTCGCTTTCCCTAGAAAGCATCTGACATCAATTTTGCTATGGTTCATCATGGTTCACGAATAAAAATGCGCCCCCCCGGCCCCCATCGCTTTCTCCATATATTTTCGTAGGGATGCCAATTTGTGCCTATACCGCTATACCCATTGTACCTGAGTTGCATTTGCAAAATATCACAGAGTGCACGTAAGGAAATTCGTACGTTTTGTTCTTTCGAGGGGTCCGTGAGGAGGGGGGGGGGGAGCATGAAAAGCAAGGGGACTACCCTAGGCTATTCCATTTTATGAAATTTTATCTGTGTGCCATCGCTGCAGCAATCATGTGGCAGTGTTAAAATGTAGGTTGGCACAGCTTTAAATTACAGTACTTGCTCAAGTTGCTCACGTTGATTTTCATATTTGAGCATGATTTTTGTACATTTTAGTACATAGAAGAAGGAATTTCATCGCACGTCCCTGTCCCCTTATTGATATTTTTATTTCACTTACTTTAAATAAAAAAGAAGAACAAAAGGTTAAGCGGACCCCAACCCCGTCAGTGGGGAACTAGTCCAATAAAGTCTCAGTAGAGAGAACCCGGCTGCCTCCATTGGACATTTTTGAACAATTTAAAGCTAATATTTTGACTTATCGTGAATGTACTCTATAGCTAGTGTGACGTTTAGAAAACGTCTTCAAAACGTTTTGAACACGTTTTAACCATAACGGTCTAGCATCGTTTCCTCTCACGTACTAAAACGTCTTTAGGAAGTCCTCGTGAATGCTCATATATTATGAACGTCCAGAAAACGTCATAAAAACGTTTAAAAATCGTCTATTTATAACGTTTTACAAACGTTATTTTTTTACGTAGTAAAAACGTTTTTAGATAGTCCCCTTTAGTTTGTGGGAAATGCGGGACGTTTTGAACATGTTCTAAAAACGTTACTTTGGACGAAGACGAAACGGACAAACTGAGAACCAAACCAAAACGTTTTCTGGACGTTCGCTGTTAGCTGGGATAAGCTCAGTGGTGCTGTGTGGTTCTCTACGCTAGACTTAGCAAGCGGGTATTGACAGATAGAGGTGGAGCCACAGGATCGCCCTAAGACTGCATTTTCCACCCACGAAGGGCTCTTCCAGTTCAAAGTGATGCCGTTCGGGCTTTGCAATGCCCCAGCGACATTTGAACGTCTCATGGATCGAGTCCTTGGAGGGCTTAAGTGGGAAAGCTGTCTGGTGTACCTAGATGATGTCATAGTCCACGGGAAAACGTTTGAAGAACATCTTAGCAGACTTGGGGAAGTTATCAAGAGCTTGAGCGAGGCAGGGTTGAAGTTATCTCCTAAGAAGTGCCAGCTGTTCAAGAGAAAAGTAACATTTTTGGGACACGTCGTCAGTTCAGCTGGAATTCACACTGACCCAACTAAAATCGAGGCAGTATCCACATGGCCCAGCCCCAGGGACGTGCATGAAGTTCGTAAATGTATCGGTCTCTGTGGCTACTACAGACGCTTTATCAAGAATGTTAGTTCGATCGCTAAACCTTCACACAGGCTCACAGAATCAGGTAGAGTATTCCATTGGAGTGATGGATGTGAGGAATCTTTTTGCGAACTGAAGAAACGGCTCACCACTGCACCTGTCCTTAGCTACCCTACCAGGAGTGATCCCTTCATTCTAGACACAGATGCAAGTAATCATGGAATAGGAGCAGTTCTTTCACAAATTCAAAACGGAGAAGAACACGTCATTGGTTATTACAGTAGGACCCTCACCAAAGCAGAAAGAAGGTATTGACAAGGAAGGAACTTTTGGCCATCGTAGCAGGCGTGAAATGGTTTCACCATTACCTCTATGGAAAGAAAATTCAACGTCAGGACTGACCATGGAGCTCTTCGTTGGCTCCTAAACTTTCGCTACCCAGAGGGCCATGTGGCACGCTGGTTGTAGACGCTTGGAACCTACGACTTCACAATAGAGCATAGAGCAGGAAGAATTCACAATAATGCTGACAGCTTGTCTCGACGACCGTGTGAGGATTGCCATCACTGTGATAGAGAAGAAGAGCATGATGCTGAGAGAGCTTTTGAAGTCGGCCAAACAGGGTGAAACTACTCCAAATACACCGGTAGTGACTTGTAACTCTTTAACAAATGGGGCTGATGAGAACAAAATTCCGAGTATGCCAGAGAAAGGCTGGGTAACTGGGTAAACAACGAAGAACTGAGGAGGTTACAAGCAGCAGACCCAGACATTAGCCCAATACTGGATGCGAAGCGGTTGAAGAAGCTACCACCATGGGAAAGCATTTCAGGAGGTAGCAGAACCCTTCAGAATTATTGGTCGCAGTGGGACAGTCTCGTTTTACAGAATGACATACTTTACCGCAGATTCGAGTCACCAACTGGTGAAAAGATAACTGTGCAGTTTGTGACTCCAGAAGAGATGAAGAAAGATATTTGGGAAGCAGCTCATGTGCATCCTCTTTGAGGGCATTTGATGGTGAAGAAAACAACGGGAAGGATAAAGAAAAAGGCATATTGGAGTGGCATGTCGAGAGATGTAGAGAGATGGTGTAAGCGGTGCAAAGTTTGCATTACCAAAAAATGGTCTCACTCTAACAGGAAGGCAAAAATGACTCAGTATCTTTCAGGTGAGCCACGGCAAAGAGTTGCATTGGACATCCTTGGTCCATTACCAGTGACCCCACAAGGAAACAAGTACATCCTACTCATCGGAGACTACTTCTCCAAATGGACGGAGGCCATAGCAGTCCCTAACCAAGAGGCAGTTACAGTGGCGAAAGCATTGGTTGAAGAGTTTGTATGCAAGTTCGTTATTCCCAACGAGCGCCATTCGGACCAGGGACGACAGTTCGAGTCAGATGTGTTCCAGGGAATGTGTGAGTTGCTCCAGATCCGGAAGACTAGAACTACTGCATACCATCCTCAATCAGACGGGATGATTGAGCGCTTCAACCGCACTCTTGAGAGTATGTTGTCATCTGTGGTGGATACAAGTCAGAAGGACTGGGACACGTGGTTGCCATATCTTTCTATGGCCTACAACACCGCTATCCATGAGACGACTGGATTTTCCCCAGCAGAGTTAATGTACGGCAGGGTGTTGAAAACTCCACTTGATGTGATTGTACCGGCTATTGAACAAGAGACAGTGACGGATTACCCTGAGTACGTTTAAAAGTTAGAGGATAAGATCAGGAAGATGCATGTGCAGGCACGTGAACACCTGAAAGTGGCGGTCGACAGACAGTCATTTCGAATGAATTGCAAAGCCTCAGAACAAACGTATGAACGAGGAGATCTGGTTCTTGTGCATTCCCCGGTGGTAAAGAAGGGCACCACTTCAAAACTTCACCGCCCTTGGCCGGGTCCGGGTTTAGTTCTGAAAAGAATCAACGACGTATTATTTCGAGTAATAATGGGACCCCAGAAGAAGCCGAAGCTCATCCACTACAACCGATTGCGTCCCTATCTAGGAGAAGAAGTACCTTGGGTGAAGTCCTTTCTTGAGAAAAAGACTACTGTTGTGAATGAAAATTCAGAAGAGAATAAGAAGCCAAGCCGAGAAAACGCACGTATTCGTGGACAAAATGAGGACTCAAATGACGGTAGAGACAAGGTCAGCCCAACAGCATCAATGAAGGAGAAGGAAGCCCTGAAAGCAAAGGAGAGCGAGGAGCCGTCCTCTTCGCTGCGCTCACAAAGGTCGAAGAGGGAACGAAAAGAACCTCAGAGATACGGGTTCAGTTAGAATTGAATGTCACCTGTGTAAACATGTTAATAAATAGATGTCAACCTTGAGTAAAGATGACGTCTCCGTTTTCTTTTCTTTGTATATAGTTTTAATATGGTGTCTGAGGCTTTTTAGCCCCTTAATGTTCTAGTCAACGCGAGATGGTGAATGCGTTCACTCAAGTTTGTCTTTCTTTCTCGTTTTGCAGGAAAGATGAGTGGGAACAGGCCATTGTTTGCTGTGGAGTACAAGTGTTCTGAATGCCCTCGCCGGTTCCATGATCTACAGGATATGAGGAACCATGCCGAGTACCAGCATGAGCACAGGATGTTTCGATGCCAGGTCTGCCACGACTTCAGCAGCCCTAGAAAATCAGACACGGTCAAACATGAAAAACAGTGCAGAGGAAGAGGAGAGGAAAAACGAAGAAAGCGTGAAAAAGAAGCCGAAGAGTGTCGCGGAAAAGGTACAGTCAGGTCAGTCGTAGGACCGAACGTAAGGGAGGAGGACATAGCTGAAAGGCCAAAGAAAACTTGTGACGACCGAAAACGGAAAGGTCACCAAACCACGGGCGAGCGAAAGAAGGCAAAGGTTGATGGTACAGTAACCACTCAGGGGGAGTCCAGTCACACATCTAAGGAGTTGGAGACAGAAAGGTCAAGTAGAGATAAACTGACGAAACAATCAGAAAACGTTGCGAAAGGGCATGAAAAGGAAGTTAATGACATGGACGTAAAATCGACTGAAAACGAGAGGGCAGAACAAGCGGGCAAGACTCCCATGGCTGTGATTCATCCCACCCCACCCAGGGTTCAGAGAAGTCCTACATGGCCGTCTCTTCAGAAACTTCTGGATCGAGGTTCGCCACTGGAAGAACGTTCCGCAACAGCCGAGAGAGAAATTGAAAAGGCGGAAAGAGATGAAGTTGGATTACCTGGGATTAGAGAATCCTACCGAAGTACTTCATACCTGCTGACGGATGGACTCACACTTATTGCAGCAACAAAACGTGTTGTGTATCCAGATGGCAGGGTCTTTGAAGTTGAAGAAAAGAAGTTTACTGCCATTCCTGAGTAACCGTACTTTACTTGAGTTAGTTTGTAAATAGATAAAGGTGAAGGTCACCGTTTTTCTGATGTGTACTTTCCTAAAACGTTGTAAATAATCAGGAGTTACTTGTACAGAAGAAGTTCTCCCTTTGTTTTTCTTTGAGTCGAAGATTATGCGGGACGCATAAGCTAAGGAGGGGGTAGTGTAACGTATCTGTGGGTGGCTTCGACTCCTGAGAGGTGGCGCCCTGTCAGTTTAAGCAGTACAGTAGTTCTCCCGCGCTTCCGCGAGCCACGTGACATCCGGCCTGCGAGAAACACATGTGGACATGCTGTGCGCCGCACAGACAGTCTGAGTTGTTGTACCTTGAAGAAGGAAGGCGAGGAGCAGTGGGAGATCCGTAGTGAGAAATAACTGCCTTGAGACGTGTCCTTTCGGGAAGAACGTTGGGTGAGGAGTTTGCTACATTATTATTAGAAGTTAAGGATACCTAGTCAGAAGATTTTAGGGGTAAAGCTGTAAAAGTTGTTAATAACCGACTGCAATACTTAGGGTCCCGCCTACGCTGGCTACAATAGCGTAGGTAACGTGAAGCTTAGGATGTAAGCCTAGGCCTGCGAGCATATAAGTGTAACACAACAGCTGAAGTAAATGAAACCTCCCACTCCCATTACTGCTTTTGTCTTTGAGGGGTAATGTATGCTACTCGAGAACCTTACCCTGAATAAAATGGTGTAATTGTGGACTAGAATAAGCTTCTAGGACTGAGTGTTGGACTACGTCGTTGAACAACAGCACAAGAGAAGATATAAGGCCGAGATCTAAGGCCATAAGATTTTGGTAAACCCCCAAAACCAATGTTTAGGAATTCCCAACAATAAACGGGACATCAACTGCTGATTCCTGCCCCCCTGTACCCAGAGATAGTCCCGGGACACCCGCCTAGGTTGTGAGTATACTGACGATTAGCCGGTGAGCACGCTCAGGTTGAGCCGGCTGAGTTAATCAGCGTACTGGAGATTGACGGGTGAGCACGCTCAGGTCGAGTCAGCTGGGTTTGTGAGCATACTGAAGATCGGGAAGTGAGCACGCCCTGGTTGAGCCAGCTTAGGTGGTCAGCGTACTGAAGATTGGCGGAGGAGCACGCCCAGGTTGAGCCAGCTTAGATGGTCAGCGTACAGAACATCGGCAGTTGGGCCCGCTGTGGTTGAGCCGGCTGTGGTAGACACAGCAGGGAGCTGCACTGAAGACTGGTGAATGAGCACGCTCGGGTTGAGGCAGCGGAGTTTGTCAGCATACTGAAGGACTAGTGATCAGCGAGCTGTGGGGGGATTCGTTGTGTACTGAAGTATGTTTCCAGGTTAAGGCCTGCAGTGTGATAGCTGAGCTGACTTGGAGGTCCAAGTACCATTTCTACATAATTCGTTTAATCATATCGCCATAATCATTTGTATATTTGTAATTCTGACATGTAATTTTAATAAGAAGGAAACAGATTACTTTTGAACCTTAAATTTGCTGGTTTTGTCTCGTATTTTCGCATTGTGTCCTCTAATCTCTTCTCACAGTTCCCTTTAGTGTTTCTTAAACAGAATAAGCCTATCCCTTGGAACTCGACGCGGGGCCCGCGTTACAGCAGCATTTTATGGAAGACTTTGTATATATAAATACCTGTTCTAAATTGAACTAACTGAAAAGGGGGCAACGTCTTTAAACTATTAGAAAATGGGGTTGTGAGATCTTAATATTTTGCGTTACAGACAATACGACTGATTCTTTGTTACTTGATGAAAATGGGGTTTAAATTTGATTTGTATGTTTCCCCATACCTTTATACAGTATGTGAGATAGGGTATCAACAATGAGAAATACAAAATTATAAAGACTGAATACTTACAACATTCTCTGCTATATTCAGAAAGGCGATGCATTTAAAAATTTTGCCACATTCCATTAAAATTGAACAAAAAAGAAAAAAGAATACAGGGGAAGAAGACACTAAAAGAAAAGACTAAACGAAGGAACGAAGAAAAGGAAAATTAGAAAAAAGACGTTAAAGAAGGAGAGAATCAGAGCTAAGTAAAGGAGATGATAAGCTGACACACTCTTTCAAAAGGTATCTAAAAAGAATAAGGAGAGGAGACAAAAGTTTGTGTTTACCATTATGTGGTTACAACAACTTGTGTGCCTATCCATATAAGTTGTCTGTAAAGGTAAAGAGTTAACACTGACTCTCTTTTCTAGGTAATTTGGATGGTTTGACTCCTGAGGTGGAAATCCACCATTGTTTTTGCTTTGTTATAACATAGTACGTTTGGTTAAAGTTGTTCTGTGTCTCATGTCACATCTATCATAAGATGCGAGACAAATCAAAAGTCTTGTAGGGTCTTGGGTGACAATGTGTGATACGCCTGAAAGGTAGGTACTCCGGTGCAAAAACTTATAATTTGAGATAATGTTTAGGCTTATAACTTACAGATAAGTGCAGCCATGTGTTCTAAAAAAATTGCCTTACATACAATACGAATTACCATTTTGCCTTTTGAAAAATAATGGAGTAATATTTGTTTTGTATTTCCCAACACTTTAGAGCAATGATTCAGGTATGGAAGAAAAATTGCACCGAAGTATATTCTTACTTATGTATAACCCTCAAGTGGGGATACTTGAGATGACTGAGCGTGGGACAGCGATATCGAATCGGATTTTGTGAGTGTTAGTTGGAATCTTCTCCATCGATTGTTGCAGGGATCGAAATATTCGTCATATTATGTAAATATATAGTTTGTTTGCGAGAGCCATGAAAATAACATGAAAACCAATTATTTCGTGATTTCAGGTTGACAAAACTGCTGCTATCAGTCAACGCGCATCCGATATACTGTCTGCAGATGTGACGTCACGGAATAATTTTAATAATTTTGATTTTCGTATTCCTGTGATAAAATTATCTATTTCCAAATTTAAATTTCTTTCAAACTAAAGATGCGGGAAATTTTAAGTAAAACGCAAAAAAATTGGAGCGTAATCGATCCGATATCGATGTAGTGTGACCTGCCCTTTAGAGTGAAAAGAGTTCTACCTCCCAAAAAACTGCACAATAACACCAGGTAACTTATATTTATCTAATTAATTACTTTTTCTTGTAAATTTTTGCAAACTTCAGGCCAATACGAGTTAACAGTTTTGTTGATTCGATGTATAGTATTGTTAGGTGTAATTTGAGAAAACATAATCGGCACTGGCTAAGGTTGTACGATTTTTCCTTTAGGTGGTCAGGTGGTGGTTACCTTTGAAGCAATATTATTGGGATTATCTTTCTCATAGAATTAATTTAGTACCATTTAATCTTTTCTTACCTGTAAAAAGTACTTGCATATTTACATTGCATACTACTGGCAACACCACTGTTCAAAGCGCATTTTATAAGTTCCAAAGTTATTTTTTTTTTTTTTTTTGCGTTACACTAGACACAAGTTACAGTATCTTCCTAATTGAATATCCAACACAATTTTCTTTTTAAAGTAGTAACAATTATATTCATATAGAGATTCAGACCAATTGCCGTTGCTCAGTATGAGGCTTACATATAATTGAATATAGTCTTAAAGGAATTTGGGGGAGGAGAGACAGTCTACGGAGCTGCCAACACAGAACCGCTACGAGGGTTACGCTGATAGTAGAAAGAAAAGTTAGGACCTAGAGCCAAAATATTAATCATAAAGTTTTATTTTCTTAATCACCCACATTGAAGCTGTTTTCGATAAATCGAATCTTTTGGAAAGGTCTGAAATTTGCAATTATAGTATCATAACAACCGGCGGCCCTTCATCCCGCTATATCGAACAGTAAGGACTGCTTATTATGAATTCTAGTTGAACGCCAGCCTACAAGTCCTTCCATGACGACTGAATTGAATAAATCAAAGTCACACTTTCCACTAATTCCTCGAAATTATCAGAAAGTCTGGATAAAACTGTTGGTAATAGGCTACATTATAATACCTGGCATATACCTCTTATGTCTCCATATAGTTGTCCCAGTTTCAACACAAGGAAGGTCACATGACGCTATTGATAACTGCACATGAAGTTAAAATTTAATAACAGTAGGCCCAACTGCAAGTAAAAGAACCATGAGAAATATGTTACGAGTCCATCATCCATTGGTTGTAATGAAGAGCTTGAATTCTGTGCCTCCCGTACAATCATACGGTAGTTATTGACCTAAAGGGAGTGGGTGCAAGAATCTATAGGGCAAGTAGAATTTTAGGTTGAAATAACAGTCTGGGGTCCAAAATGTTACTCTTAAACAGGTGAAGGGTGTAAGGAGAGGAATCATATAATCGATTAACACATTCGAGGTCATTCAAGAAAAATTTGCAGCAGTACAGTATTTTGCCGAGTAGAGGTGAATCTTTCTACTTTCAATGTTCATGTTACCAAATGGACAAGGTTCAGGTAAATCTGACCACTTCCAAAATTTCGTTTTTCATCGACAACATCCCAAGAGGAAATGTGAGGAGTGTTAAACATTCCACTCCTCCTACAAATAAAACATATTGTCAAGTTATCTTCAAAAAGCTGCTCCTGATAAAAATTCATCGCACTATTGAGCTATCACTGTCAGTGGCAGGTCTGGCACCTCCTTGGTAGCACCTTTTTCACATTTCGGTTGCTTACATACATAACCACATGTAACTGCGCTAGATTAGGCTCCGTGCTTTGGCTTTTACTAGTCAAATCTATACAGCCCTCGTAATAAATTCCACGTTCCAAAGCCTTCTTATCTTTAGCTACAAAATTCAGCTGTTTTTCAATGAAAGAAGACGGCTCGTCCTGCTCAATCTACCATCTTCGTTAGACAAAAATTATCTGGGACAAATCCCCTCATCACATATCGAAAGTGTGGTTTTCATGGATGAATTAAAATAGACACGTTTAAGCAAAAAACTCGCTCTTTTTTTCCTCAGCAATGTTGGTTTAAAAGGTAAATAAAAGCTTTCGCGCATTAGCAAGAAAGCACACATTATTTTTACTCTAAAACACTGTCTAATAGATGGAAAAGTATTTATTGACTCCATTTGAGTGTTACTCAATCGCAAAATAGTGAAATTCACTACAAAAGAGGGAAGTTTTTACTCTTGATAGATTGCCTACAGTGATCACTACTAAAAAAGAGTGATCATTGCAGGCATTGGCCGAAAAGTGAATGTATACTCTCCTTGCTCGCTTTTAGCAAAAGGCGCTCTTCTCTCTTTTTCAGCTTTCGGTCTGGATTGACTTTAAAAGTTGCGAACTTTAGCAAATAGCGCATATTTTGGTTTCGAGCGTGAATTAAAGTTTCAATCTGTGGCATAAAGCGTTTTCTTTTTCTCAACATTGAATAAGGGATTGAGGTGAAAACACGCTGCATAGACGTGACAGGTCCGCGTGTGTCCTAATAATTTTGTCCAGGATTGTCGGCGAGTCAACTTGTACAGGCATACATTCCCAAACAAACAAGACCGGTTGAGCCTAAGTTTAAACATTGAGCTAATGTCGAGGTCTAGTAAACGTAAGTCACGGTTAGTTAGTTAGTTAAGATTTAACGACACACCAACGCGAATGTGTTATATAGACTAACGCTACATATGTTTGTTCAGATGGTTATTAAAACTACGTTTAGTTTGGCCCACTGGATGAATGATTTTTTTATTTTAATTCCGTTATGACTTAGCACCCTTTAGCTTTTTAGTAACTAGTCCATAGACTTGGAGACTTGGAGAAATGACTCGGTTAAATTTGGATCAGTTTGGAGCACATCCCTTGTACCTGGTGAACCGACAGGCGGCATATTTTGGACCTATCCTTCGTGGGTCATATACAGTGTTTGCACCTTCCAGAAAACTTTACTGAAAAACGATGACTTCCTGGAAATTTGGACGATTTCGGAGTTATTCTCCGGGAACTTTCGCGACTAGAATAATAAATATTATTTTTAAAATCGTAGAAAAATGTGGTTAGTTATAGTTACGTATAAAAGTTTTTTTGAGGCGTTCAACGTATACTGCCTCTGAGCTACATGCATGATAACAAAGCACACGATATAAACAAACCGTTTATATAGGTATCGAAAACAGTGGTCATTCCGTTATATATTACACATTCGCGAACATTCGCCAATTGGGGGTCAGTCAGAATGGGTCACATGATTTTTGAAGTAATGTTTAGGTGAGGTACGAATACAGACAAATAAGTAGGCTCGCTGTAGAATTGTAAAGAGGGATGCAAAATAACATGTCGGTCTTTTGGGTTGCAATCGAAAATGACGTCCTCTCCGCATTGCCACACCCGATGGGACAGTTAAGCGTTTACGTAGGGTGGGGATAGACAGATTATTAGGGTAAATATCTAGTTTGAAGTGATTATTGTCAAGCTGCAGCGTTTTCTCACTATGTTTATATTTGAATGAAGGGGTACTTTGTCCTCCAACGGTCGTTACAACTCTCTGACACTGATTTTCAAAGAGTACATCTACAGGAACCAAATAGTACCTATAGGTAGCTTACTATACACTGAAATCGTCTCATTGTTCGATTTCACACCTACAGCCTTTGGGAACGAAGATTGAAAATAACAAATTCACACACGTGACCACTGCAACTTACCTCTGGATTTCTCTTTTGCGAATTTTTATGTGAAACTTGAAAAAAGCCGCCTACCTCTGGCCAGTTCCTTATTAGTGACTTAGGAACTATTGAACCAACTATTGAAACACGTACCTAGTTAGTCAACAAACCAAAGAAATTGCAAAGTGGAAATAAATATCATAAAAACGAGAAAGCATCCACTGGAACATCATAGAAATTTTATACACAAGGTTTGAGCAAATCTGGAAATAGGAATATAACAATTCCCTGATAAAACGGCCCTTCTGACGACGGACTGAGTCCCGAATAAGAGGACGCAAATTATTTTTGTCGCAGATGTGAACAGTAACTGGAACTTACTGGACTTATAGAAACCTTCACCATTATGTATGTTCGATCCAAAAAGTATACTTGTCAGAAATCACCTATGGAGATGAGGGTTGGTGATGACAAACCATAAAGTTGAGTCAATCTACATGTTCCCTAATAAAAGTCCCCTAAAAAGCCTGTGGCGTCTAGGAGCCCGTGGTAGGGACGGAGGCCCCGTGGGAGCTCAAGGACGAAACCTTCAGAAGCTATCGCAACATAACTGAAGGTAAGGATGTTACTGGAAATTATACAAAATTTATTGAAAGAATCAAATCAAATTTGTATTATAGAAATCTCTTTTGTAATTATTAACACGATTTCGTTACTTTTGGAACTTGGAGTAGGTCTACCTATTTGATATGTTCTTGTCCCAAAATCAATAATTTGAGAGATTGGTCTAGACTGGAAATTTTAGTTTTATTGTCGCATTTATTAATTTTTTGGTTCATAACGTCACTTAATTTGAACCGATTTTTATGATTCGAGATTCATTTGGTAATAAATTAGCTAATGCATTCTATCCAATGATATCATACTTGGAAATAAAAATCAATCCTTGTAGGAATCTTTTGGAGGAATACTGGGAATTCACCTCCAAAAGATGATTGTAAGAATTGATTTGTAATACCATGTATTATCACATGATAGAACTTGAAAGCATTGGCTAAATTTAGTTACCAAGTGAAAAGCTAACCGCAAAAACAAAAAAGTCACTGCACTGCTAGATTCGAAAATCAAAGTCAAAGTATAAATGTCTACCGTTCAAGGGGAGGAAGAAAGAAATGTGAACATGCTCGTGAAGTGCTCGAAACTGGTGGGAATTTTTTCCTGGCGTTGGGAGTTGCAGGGAGTGATAGGAACACTACTAACGATGATGCTTCATTAGATGTGGAAGTGAAACTGAAGAACTGCATGAGCTCTTTGGGCTCCACAGCGTCGCTGCTGTTACTGTCGATCAATAAACATTATTGACACTATCAGGAAAAGACACATTTCTGTCATTTACTTCTTTAGTGAAAAAGTTTTGATCATTATATGAATGTGTTTTAAATGTCCTGGTCCTGGAATGGCAATTTCGGAAGCCATATTGCATCACCCCTTTTCTCGTCTCCATTAACAGTTTCATGTGTGGAAGACCTCTGTCCCACAAAAGCACAAATTTGTATCCCAAGTAATGAAATAGGACACCCTTGTCACTAAGTTCAAAAAGGTACTGAGCTACGACAGTATAGTTTCAATCACATAGACGTATATTGCTTTCAAGAAGTGTTCCTGATAAAAATCACTGGAGTCTCAATATTCGTGTTCATTTTTCAAATAATTCCGCTTGGCTGTTCCTGAAATATCGACAAGAATATTTTCGCTTAAAGAAATATATTCCAGTAGCTTTTGTGTTGAATATCGTAGGAAATACAAATAACTCGTATTCCACACAACGTCACAAAACAGTCTAAACTATTTGGAACCTGAATAGTTGTAAATGCATGTCTTCAATGAAATGGTTTGCTGGATTATCCGGGGCCACACCCTCATCTGAGAGTTCTTGGACAAACGGGACAATTCCAGCCAATTTACTGGTCCACCCGAGGGTACTGTAGTCAGGCGTTCCACCGACTCCGTCGTCATGGACAACCAATTTTGGTAATAGTTCTCGATATTGTGCATTTCATTTATAGCACAACCTACGTCTATGGCCGTGTTCGGATGTTCGTACGTAATTCTTGAATGCAGATGAATGAAAGTCTGGTCGGTGTGAACCTATGTAGATAAAATCTCCACATCGGTCGGTGTGAACCCATACTAGATAAAATTCCCAAAACAATCAACCAAATAGAAACTAAAACTCAACCAAAGAGTCCTCCGGAGTGTCGACCTGAGGGAAATGACACTCATCAACTAACGTTCACTGTGAAAGCCAGAAAGTTCTTATGTGATAAATTAGTACCTGTCTAGTTTAATTTCAAAGAACAGAAAAACTAAAGGTTATATTGCAGTTGTATGTTGGTACCAGCAGAACAGGGTGCTTTTTGTACTAGAAAGCACCAACTGCCTCACTGTTTGAGCACGTCATCCAGTGTGCATTGGACACGCAACGCTACGTTCACAGTGATGGTACTACGGGAATATGAACTGATACAAATCGCTGATGTCGATAGGTAATTGCTACTCATTAACATTGAACATTTTGACGAAATGCCAAAATGGAACAAGTGCAAAGTCCTTCTTTTGTTATCGTAGTCGATTACCATAGCATCGATAATTCAAGACTTGATACTATACTGCAATGTACACTGTAGTGTATATATATATGCAATCCCTTTGTAAAGAGGTTGTACGCTTGACGTCGGCGCGTTTTGGTTTGGCTTGCTGGATGGATGTTGTCATGGGTAGTGCGTGTGTTACCAGTGCATCCGCACTACAGGGACTTAGAAACGATTGTAAGGAGTTGATGGGGACATAACAAGACACACAACGCGTTGACGTAGGTGCTTGGCCTTTGTACGCGCGCCGATCGAGTTGTATCGGCACGCGTTTGTTGTTTCTTTTGAATATCGTTTTTTTGATCAGTTATTTTTTTGCCGCCTGATGAAGGGTACATACCCGAAACGTTGCGGAGCTTTCTTCCGAATTTTAGCACTTTTTATCATTCCAATCTGTTAACCTTCATACTTTACCTGTGCTACGCAGTATTCGACCTTATATATATATATATATATATGTATATATATATATATATATATATATATATATATATATATATATATATATATATATATATATATATATATATTTATATATGTAAGTTCATGTTGTGTTAACCAATGTGCAATTGAACGTGCGACTCACTTTGCTTTAGTCAACCTAAGGAGTGTCACATTATTCTCATATTTAGATGTTGAAAATTATCTTATAAAAATATTTCAGTTCTTGAAAAAAGTATTTTCATGAAATTGTTGGAAAAACATAAGTATCCGTACAACATGAAGCACTTGGATTTAACTGTGATGATATCAAACGGATTTGTTTCATAGGAAAGGAATTGCTGTTGTTTCTATAGAAAACTTCTGCAAGCCGCTAGTAGAACCAAGATCAATGAGTGATATTAATGGAGGAATGAGTGAGGTGCTACCATGAGGTGTATCGAATGAGTGAGTAAATATATCATATAATCTCACAGGAACTATGTTTGCTAAGCTTAGGTTTACCAGGGCTTAGCTTTTTGGTACATCCTATCGTTCGATTGTATTATGTTTCAACGAGCTAGTTCATAGTTTTTTTTTTATTAAGGGGTGAAAATTGAACTGTATGTCATTCATGTAGTAAAGTGCACAGCAATATTTGAAAAAAAAGTATAAATGCACACACATGACACGGATTATTAACAAATTTCCCTTGATCAGGGTACATTATTACTTACACTTAACCAAGCTTGAACAAACCAATATCTGTTAAAATTTGATACGATTAACGCTTGAACTCGATTTTCCTTTATATTAATGACAACACTTACGTAGAAGTTCATTTGCATTCATGTAATGATCATAACTCAGTTTGAAATTGATTTGGGATTGACAGTTTTTTATTGAACAGAAATGTTGAAGTGATGAAATGCATGATGAAAATATCCTTCTTACGTTTTGAAACATGCTCCTTCTCTGCCTGTTTACATCTTATCTTCCCAAATCCAGTAGATTAAACGAACAACAAAATTAACAGATAAGTAAGGATTGAAGAAAGGTTCTGGAAACATATTACCAGAACTCTTCTGTAATCTATATTCTTTATCTGCTTTTTTGTTCCGTAAATTTTCTCCAGTTTGGAGCTTTTTTACAGCATAGATACGAACTGGATGTTCTCAGATTTTTTATCTGATGAAAGACATATCCCAGTGGGTTTTTCATTACGGTCTGTGTTTTGTAAGAAAGGTAAAAATATTGATGACCATGTCCTTCAAACCTGTTGCAATATCGTGTCCTCTTTCAAGATAAATCACTATAAAGACTGGTTCATTTTGTGAACAAAATACCTGCACTTTTCAACAAATGGTATGTTAGGAGAATTCATTGTGTAAAATTCTTTTTTTTTCTTCTTTACAACCAAAGTCCCTGTTTATCCTTAAAAATATGATAGGCCTATAGTTGGAATGTGTGAATACCATTTCCTGTAGATGTAACATTTCCCTTTATCACAGGTGGGGTGTAACAAACAATGTTGCCTCCTATTCCCTGCACGACGTAAAAATATAAAGAAATGGAATGTAATGATAAATTAATGTGCCGTGAAAACATCACAGACTCTGCACGAAATCCCATGGAAAATTGCATCAGTTTTAAAATTAATACCTTTCAAATGCTACATGCTATTAAGATGTAGTATTTCTCTCCTAGAAGAGAAGATTTTTCTGCATAGTTTGAAATGAATGAATTTTGCCTCTAAAAAATACCTTTAACCAGATATTCCAAAATACACAAAATTTAAGTGAACACGATTCAAGGATAGACTACCCTAGAGCGCATCAGATCATGTAACAAATTGTGATACCAGTTCCACCCGACACCTCCTCAGTAGGTTCCTAGGGTGTCTGTGTTGCATTCTTAAGAAACAAATTCATTTCATGGTTAGAACATTTTACTCTTCTATCAAATAGATGTTGTTACTTGTCTTGAGAATGCATATAGCGGAGTCAAAATAAACGTTTCCTGTATATTTAAGAGGCCCCGACTAGGATTATGAAATTTTATAGCCTATACCTTTGAGCTCTTTGATGTACGTATTTAAAGCAGTGTGTCTTAATATGTCCCCTTGTGGAACTGAAGAAAATCGTATATAAATTAATACAGCGGGATTGAAACGTATGGATGATGAGAATACTTTGTCAAATACGTCACGGCCATTCCTATTCACTTTGACACGAAATCTTCTCAAAACAACTCCATTTCAACAGCTTGGTTGTAATCCACTCTCTGTTCTTGACTGTTCCGGGACGTTTGGAGAACAGAGGAACCCCTAATTTTAAAACTATCTCAAATATGATTGTTGGAAATATTTTTGTTGAGTTGTATACTTACTTTTTAAACATATTTCTTATATATTTGTACTGTCCATGACGTCATGGACAGTACCTTAGGTACGCTTATCCTTTTCGAGGGACAGTTCTTTCGTTCAATGTTTCTTGATTCTCAGTGAATTGTTTGCTCTTCAATTGAGTTCATTATGTAGAGTGGGTCGGGAAAGAGACTTCATGGTCCTTTCTGGTTATGATATGACCAAAATGAGCGAGTTTAATATAGGCATTTATGTATTTTATTGTTTTATAAAAGAATGCTTGAGCACGTCAAATTTGTTATGCTTGCTCATCACACAACAGCCGCATTCCCGCATTGCAAAAGTAGTATATCGCGCACAGTGTCGCTAAACGCGGACGAGCTTAAGACCATTGTAGTATTGTGACACAGTGCGCACACACTGCACTGTCGTATCTCGAAAGTGCTTGTTGTTCGAAGAACAACTTTGGCATCCATGTTCGCATCTAGGCCTGGGATTAATCATTAATCTTGGCATTTGACGTTAACTTTCTTCGGTGTTTTATTTCTCTCTTGGAAGCAGTTACGTAAGGTTTGACTTAGGCTTGCCAAATGAAAGGTGTATCTTGAGGAGAAATAAGAACTTATCCTTCTCTATGTACAAAACCATAGCAGGCAGTCATCTCGCTAAAATAACATTACGGTAGCGACAATCTACTCATAGTGCAGTGCAGTCTGCTCATCTCTCGATGTATATTGGAAGTCTGAGTATTAAACTTAGCTTTAGTTGGGTCTAGCACTGGCAGTCGGTAACAATACATTGTCACCCACGTACCTATGGTTTTGTAAAAGAATTTGGACTTTGCCAGTGGCTAAAATCTACAGATTTTGCAAGAGAGTTGTTACATTTTGGAAAAAATGTAGTACGTTTAGATCAAAATTACCAAACGAGTTGAAAGATATGATATTGAAACCCATTCACGTCCAAATTAAAGTTTGTTTGAAATATTGCAGGACTCGAAGTTCGTCGTCAATTCACGCATAAAGTTAAAGCTTCTGGGCGTTCGTGCTATCTTTTGGTTCGAACGGTGGCGACCAATTTTCCCATGATCCTCTGTACATGTATATATAGGAGGTCCGTGGGAGTAACATACGCCCAAAGACCCGCGGCTGTTTGTGTATTTTATCATTCTCAGAATGATGATCTTTCTTAGAATTAGCATATGGGCCTATACTTGTTGTCTGCACAAAGGGTTACCATAGGCCTAATCATTTTCTCGCAGGGTGGACATGCATCGCCACCCTGGTGAAGAGGTCTAAATTAGGAGTGGTGGGGTGGGGAGTTTGGAAACTTTGTTGACTTTCCGCAATCATGTCTAGATGCAAAAGATGGTGCCACAAGTTGTTGCTCTTACTAGAGTTTCCTCTAACTTGACTGAAGCAAAATTAGAGAAAACTGTGAGATCATTAAATACATGAAATCCAGACACTCATGGTGGCGGTAATTTTACAAAACCGCCCGGACACCAGCAAGATACAATAAAAACAGGACGTGTCCTGATAAAACCGAACGTCTGGTAACCCTACCTGCTGTGCCACTATGAGCACTGTGGGCATACTTTGAGACTTCCGGTTGATCACTGCCATTACATCGTCACTGCATGAATAGCCTAAAGGCCGAAGTGGTGATTCTTCAATTAGCCTGATAAGCATTATGAGAAATAGTGCAGTCCTGCATTATTCATGTGCATCAGGAGATTCCGAATCGAAAAGTAACAAACGGTTGATTTCTACAACAAGCAACCAACACAGTACTGCATTGATTATGTTCAGGTATATCACATATTCCAAGCTTTAGTACGTACCCGGTTACATTGGTACAGCTCTAACAATCATGGACAGTTAAGTGGTTACGATTTTCGTAACCACATTTCTAGTTTAGATTGAAAATACTTCTCAAATATTATTAGCATATTAAAAGACTGGAAAGATATTTTCAGAATATTTTGTCAACTCAATACTTTATATTTCTAAAACATTTTAAGAACCATGTTATAAAAATATTGTTGTTTTTGCAGGGATTGACAGTAGAAAACGCATTCAGCAATGAGTATACAGTACAGCAATATACAACATACTGCAAACTTTAGGAAGGCAGTTGCTTTAGAGCTATTTTTTCACCACATACCCAGTAATTCAGCGAATCAGGCATTTGGACGGGGACACGTGATCCGTATCAATCCTCAAATGCAGCTGGAAGTCCCCCAAACATAAACAAAGATAATGACTCCGTGTTCACTAATGGCGGAAAGCAGATGATAACTATTGTTTGAATTTTGATTTGGGGACAAGGTTAATTACTATTTGTAAACTTCGAAGGTCTAATCCATCACATAAAAGAATATATATGAAAATTAAGAAGAGGAATGTAATCGTTACTTTAAGTGGTAGACCTCTTGACACCAATGTGAAAATGTAATTCATTTTGCAAACATTGATCCCTATCTTCGATCACTAAAACTGATGATTATCATAGTCGTAAGCTCAGCATTATATCAATGAAGGCAAAGGCTTCTTTGAGATCTGTTGTCGTCTGGCGAAATTGGGGGCGTACTCAACCCGGTGAGTAGGGCCATCCTCTCTGTATTGTGTATCACCAACACCACGAAACAACAGGATACAGCAAAGTAAGCTTTAACATGAACGATAAGCAAAAGTTGGAAAGCGTTTACACAGGTTGTGGGTGCTTTTGTTTCCTCTCGATTAAAATTAGACAAGCAACAAATTGAGAAATAGGTGATTGCGACAGCCTTTGGATGTCACAGTCACAACCAGTCGACGCAAGGATATTTTGATGGGAGGGGCAAAGTATGCGATGAGTGCTTCTTTTCTTCTTTTCCCCTTTTTTCATTTTCTTTTCACATTTCTTGTATCCCGGAAGTCTGCCCTTGTCACAGAACGTATTTCATTTGAATTGTTATAGACCAAAATCTGTCCTGCTTTTTCGTGTTACTTCGTGACGCACTTCGGAGGGTCTGATTGTAAAAATACTAATCGATGGGAAAAGATGATATAATAACCCATGCAATTACCACAAGCGATCAGTTTGGCCTATGGATCAAGAAAAAATAAGTAAAAATATCCCTTTAAATTCAAAATCTGGCGAAGGTGAGATAGACACACAACTTCCACATTTTAAGTAAACTTTTCCTCAAACAGCACTAAAATTACAGCGGCAGCCTCTAATCATGTTCCAAAGGCACTTCAATAATCTGAAGTGCGGTTTAATGTTAAATTTATGAAAAATTAAACAAATCACAGTGTTATTTTGGGTAGGTGGTATTAAAACCGGTAAAAAGATGTGGAAAGAAAAAGGGCACTTTTCCGCGAACGAGGAACTGTTTATGTCCCTGCTACGTCGGTTTCGCGCGTAACGTTAACTGCAAATGAGTAACTCGAGCTGGATACCGATCCAAATTGTATAACCTGCGTCACTCCGATCTCTGCAAAAAGAATAATACCCTTCAACCCATCTAGCATCATTTTTGTGTCGAAGAACGACGAAATCTGGAAGATTAACAATACGAATACGGTCGAGAATCACCAAGCTTTATTTCGTGTAATAGGTTCTTAAAATTTGGTGGTCGAACTGTTATTAGCGGCTGGAAACGGTTTCCCTTCAGAAAAAATATCGGAATTCGTGTACTAAATTTTCTGGTCGCAATATGAGGCTCTGAGCTCAGTGCTAACTTAGTGCCAAACTGAATATGGTGCACTGACCACATTTTGTAAAAGCCATCAGCCCTTTCCCGTTGAAATGCTTGTTGCGACACTCGACGAAGTGGCCATGAATTAAAATTTTGATCTTTCTGGCACAAAATCTCATCAGAAATTCCTGCCTCTGGAGACTGGGTGTCACGACATGGCCGATAGCTTTAGACAGGGGCAGGCTTTTCAATAGAAAATCGCAATTCAGACCTTGGCATCTTTCATGCTACTAGGCGTAGACCTCCTAGGTGGGGATAGGGGGACTGCAATTCTCCCTGCTTATTTCAGGGCACTGACGTTTACATGTATTTAAGGGCAAGAGGGTAGCCTGTAGTAGTCAGTTCGGCCTGCAGCGGACCGTTTTGACAAACGGCCGGGCAAAATAGGACTTGAAAAATGCTCAGCTCACGGAAAACAGGATCCGCCTCTTCCCGTAGCCTACGCCTTTATGGATTTTTTGAAATAACGGTACCCGAAATGTTTTTTTTTTTTAAATATATCAACAAAATTTTTTACCTTCTATTACCGCAATTTAATGTTAGTTTCAGTTGAGCAAAACTTTACTAAAGCTGGACCGACTTCCTTTGTTCAAGATCATTTTGTGTCTAATTATGACTGCATTCGATTCCGTCAAAAGTCAAATACAAATCAATCCTTGAAACTCGGTTGAACTTGGTGCGGATGCGGCAAAAATACAGGCCTACGGAAGGTCACTGCAAGCACTACTCTGGATTCGATGTCCCGCGTGCGTTGTGTAGGCCTACGTATGGGAACATTTGACTACGGTAGGCCAAAGCTATCTTCAATTGGCGCTCAGCGTACAAAAAAATTTGGAAAAGTCGCGACCCCTCAGACCCACAGACCCCGATGACATTTCAAAAGTTTCCCAAATTTTGTTGTCCTTTTAGACAAAATATTTCAAAATCAAGAATTTCAATTGTAGAAAAATTGGAATTTTATGAAAGACAGGTCACAAAAAATAGCAACATAGCTGCCGGTGTCTCTTAATGATCGATGTGGTGTCACACAAATGGTAAATATCCGATTTTGTTATGTACAGAGCTCAGAAAAATTTAGTGAGAACTAATGCACTTAATGTTGCATAATGAGGCAAGCAAAGCGCGCCGGAAATTTTGCTTTTTTTTTTTTTTTGAGATTTGGAAAATTAAAAAAGGGGTTTCTGACACGGAAACTGGGGGAGCTGACGCATGCTTCCGCCCCGCATTTTTCACTGGGGGTAGCCTTCTCCCCCAGCCCCCGCTTCCTACTCCCATGCTTAAAAAAGTTTTTTTTACTTTTTACTTTTCGAAAGGTAGGGCCACCATTTTAAACCAATTGTGCTCAAAGGGTACCAATTGGAATGTTTACCTACTAAATACATGCAAAATTAAGCGATATGAATGAGTGCATGGCAGATTCGAACTACTGGTTGTGGTGGTTATATCTCTAGCAATCTTGGGCCACTCCCCACCTGACAGAAGATAATGTATTTATACAGTACAGCTCTCACCCCGGTCGGTATTTTCCATTTTGCAAAATTGACCCCACGATCGGTTCCCCTTTTTCCTGGCAGAGATGCTGGCGATCAGTTCTACTGCATGATGCTAAGTTTCTCGCAGGAAATTTGAGTTGGTTCTTGGATGATAGATCATATAGTTTGAATTATACCTGGAGTGAACGGCCAAGGCTTCATGGAGTTTCGACGCTGGTTTAAAAATCATGCAGTCATGCTCACTAGAAGAGATTTTATTTTACAGCTGAAGGTATAGTCCAAGTTTTTGTGGCAGCCCAGCTGAAAATTCCATTTGGAACCCTTTTGGGTTAAACCCTTTGAACCCAAAGGGTTTCAAGTGATACCTTTTGTAAATACCCTTTTCATTTAGAGGGCAGTCCCTTTGGTAGATGATGGAAATTGGTCAAAACTCATAGGGAATTATAAAATTATCCTTTTTATAAACCAAACCCTTTTGAAAACCCTTTACCATTTGGAAACTGTTGAAACCTTTTGGTTAATATGGACAAAAGATCTCAATGGGAATTAAGTTCTGCCTGGCCGTAAGGCCTGTCCATTTAGGCCTATCCTCTCAAGTCGGTTAGATGGACGGAGTTTTACATGACGGCCCATATGGCCAGTTTCTAACCAATTGGTCTATGTCGAGCCGCCACGGACTAGCTTTTCCAGTTGTGACTAACTGGCTTGTTTTTCCTACTCAATTGCTTTAGGCCTATGCTGTGTTTTTTACAGTCTTCAGTATGACCAGGACAATACTCGAACTCCTGACCTCCCAACTACAAGTCCAGGAGCGCATCCGCACATTCAAAAAGGGGGGGGGGGACTGACCTAAGAGAAAAAAGGGGTGAGAGGGAGCTGCACTGCTAATTTTCCACATGTTTTATTGTTGATGTGGCGAAAAAGGGAGGGCTGGGGCGTAAGACCCCACCCCATGTACCCGGGCCTGAAGTCGGGTGCTTTAACCACTTGACCATTTGCCGTTCGTTATTTACTCTCTCATCACTCTGCTGCAAACCAGACTTGATTGAACAATATCATGTGAATCATTTATTGGTATCCTTACTGAACGCATCTCTTCTCTCTGTTTCTTGTTTTTCCATGTCATGTGTGCTTATTTTCTTCCTCTTTTGTATTTCAAATTCTTATTCTGGTTTTGTCCTGTTTCATTTTCCTTCTTCGCTATCCCTTCGCTATCCTTTCTCGTTCCAGTTCCTGATTTATTCAACCTTTCCCTAAATGAAGGGAAAGTCGTCCTACCCCCCCCCCCCCCCCGTCAATTAATTGACATAAAAGATTATCCCTATCAATTTCACTGACCAGGCTGCACTGTGCACTATGCATGCCCGGCGCATATTGTACAGATTTTGTACGTGTCAGAAAATTCGTGGAACTAGTACATACAATGAATGTTGGCCACAAAAAGCCAACAATTCACCATCAAATTTCTCTTCGTAGGCCAACTAGCTCGCTTGTGGTAATTGATATGATGTTCAAAAGGTTAAAATTGACCTTCGTGGGTAATTTTTATGCCGACCCTCGTATGTGCGTCACGAAAGTTAAAAACGAAAGCACTTTTTCGTGTACGACCCGCTGCCTATTAGTGGTATTCTTTACCATACACTTGAAGGTGCTTTTCATATGGAATGTTAGCAGCTATACTGACACGAAAGACGTTTGTGATGGAAAAAATAGTTTAAGCGACAAGGATTATCACATAATGTGCTTGAAAAACTGTATCTCAATTTTTAACCTTCATATTTCTTTTTTTAAATATCTTTTGTAGTTGTCCTCAATCGATGTATGTACAAGATAATAAAATAATAATAAGAAGAAAGCTGTAAGTTATTACTTTAATAAACTGCGTTAAAGAAATATACTTGGGTGAAAAAAGAGTTACAAACTATTGATTAAAATCAAGATGAAGACGATTTAAATATGACTGCCATTGTCTCATAAATGCTTTAATGTTGGAAGAATTCCACTCAATGTAGTGCGGTGATTATATTCGACCCCTTCTTTAATTTTGAAAGTGAACAAAAATTAAGAGTGTTCTTTGACCCTCACTCTTGTAAATATTAAATGTAAACCATATCAGTTCATCCACAGTTTTGTTGCAAGGCTCATCATTCACGATACCAAATTTATAGTCTGTGGGCTAATGCTAACAGTCTTATGAATTACATTATTAAGAAAGGTTTGAAACTCTGTCCACAAAGGTTGTAGGCTACTTCGTCACAGCTAAAATAATATGACTATTTGTTTCTTTTTTCCTTTGAAGAAAAAGCAGTGACAGATCCATGTTTGCCAGGTCTGTTTTGGCGGGAAAGATTTATATGGAGAGGGGGGGGGGGGAGGAGGACTCAAATATGGGGGAGGTGTCGAACACCAGCAGGACTATCTAGGAGAAGCGCCTCTATTGGTTGGCGCGTAGAATAGCCTGAATAAGAATAATACAAAAAAAGGTGTGATCTTTTTAGTTTTAACGTGGACACACTACATAAATCTAAAAAGCAGATTATTACATTTTGAGACACGCACTTACAATTGTATCTCAGTGTAAAACTGAACATGTAAATGATTTTCAGTAAACATTTATACGTCGCAGTCAGTTCAGAATGTTACCATAAGATGGTAAACACAAACTTGGGCGTACTAACGGGAACAGTTCAGTTCGGGAGGGGGGAAGAAGATTTTCTGCAGGAAAAAACGAAATAGTGTCCAAAAGACTATCTAAGCGCGCAGCGTCGAAAATTTTGAAAATTCGCGACCTGTCTCAGACAGCCGGAAATAACATTCCACAGGCTTGTACGCACGACCTAAGCATTCATTATTTTGTAAATCTGGAGAGAAGGACTATCCAAGTGGAGCACCACCATCCATTTGAGCGGATACACAGAAAATTTGAATACTCGCAACCCCTCAAACAGGCTGAAATGGCGCTGCCTAAAAGCGTAGGCAAATAGGAACATTTCATTTTTTTTTTTTTGGGGGGGGGGGGGGGTTGGTTGCCTGAAATATGTAGTTCTGCCAGACAAAACTGTCTAAGGGAAGCACTACCAAGTACCATTGGTGTCGATAACAGTATCATATGCATATTAGATTATTATAATATCACTGCCAGGAAGTGTGATACGTTTGATTGAACGTTTATGACGAATAAGAATGGCTAGCATTTCAAAACATAACATAAATACGGAAGGGGATAGAAGGTCATCTTGACGACAAGATCTGTAACTTAAAAAAAAATTAAAAACGGTGACCACAAATCATAACAGAGGAGGTTGCAGTCTAATGAAGTAGTTTACCATATGATAAAGTTACTCTTCAATACCCCTTAATTAAGTATTTTAAAAAGAAAATGTAAAATGTAAATGATACGTGAAACTGTATCGAAAGCTTTTCCAAAATCGATTAACATAAAATGAGCTGGAATTGTCTTCACATTAGTGTACACCAAAATATCATAAAAAGGTACATTTTCTCCAATATACCTACCTGTCATGAAACCTTTCTGGTTATCATAGATAAGCCGCAGTCACACTACAACGAATTCGGATCGGATTCCCATCCGATTTATTTCGGGTTTCCAATAAAATCTTCTATATCTCTGGTCGGAAAGAGCTAAAAAAATTTTCAAACGTTGTTAATATATGATTCGCAGCTTATGTCTATGAAAATTTATCAAATTAAACTAATTTTTCGTGACGTCACACCTATATATATTTTTAACAGACAGCGAAGTCCGATAAAACCTGTCTATCGATGTGACAACACGAAATAATAACCATTTATTAAATTTTCATAGCCCTGAGGTACAATTTATAAGAGATGGGGAAGATTGAACAAAAACTCACAAAAAATCGGATCGGAATACCATCCGAATTCATTGCAGTGAGACCGCAGCTTTAAACTGTAAAGAACTAATCTTGTTCTTTCTGCAATACAGAAAGAGATTATTTTGTAAACACACCAAAGAGAGAAATCGGACTCCAGATAGTAGCGTATATTCCTGGGGCAGGGAGCCAAAGTGCCCCATTGACGTTTTAATAATATCTGAAATGTGAATATTTCAGATATCAATTATGAAGTCACGTAGTCGTGACGTAATCCGTGAAAAGGTCACCGAAAGCTTGATTTTTGAGAATTCTTTTCCATGACGACACTCTATCTTTAAGGAAAGAAGGGAGAGACGAAGAGAAATGGAAAAGAAGAAGAGTGAAAGGGTACGAAATTATTTAGCTTCACACATGCTTCCACATACTCTTGTTTCGTTACTTGTCTATCGGGCTAGCTTTGCTTTAAGCCTAATTGTCCGCCTGCATATCTATTTGTCCATTTTTAATATGCCTTTGTGGAGACATTGCTAGCATACTTGCCCGGTTGGTTATAGGGTACTGAGCAATGTACTTGCCCGAGTAACTTCTTGCTTGTCGCAGACTGTGGGGCGTGTGAATTGTCGAAGTCTGCTTCAGATAAGAGCGATCTGAGACGTTCTGACCTTTTTCTTCAAAGCTGTGTAAGTTTCACAAGCATGGGAATGCCATTTCCGGCCTTTTGGGGGTCGCAATCTTCCAAAATTTTCCATACGGTTGGCGCCAATGATGGTGGCGCTCTTCTTAGATATAACTTCGCACAGAATTATGTTTTCCGGACAGCAAAATCTCCTGCACCCAAACTGAAATGCTTCCATACGTCTATAGCCTCGATTCACGTAGGATTCGTTAAGAATAATTTTAATAACCCTCGGCGTTTATATAATAAGTAAAGCCTTTGCGAATGGGGGGGGGGGCAGTTTTCACCGGGTATATGAGTATAGTCATTTTACCCCTGATCAATGACCCCAGGTCAGTTACTGACGCCAGTTACTTAATTGTTGGCTCGCTTTATATTTTGGTGGATCAGGATAATAACCCCTTGTCTTAAGGCTACAGAAAAGATGCCTTTTCGCCAGTAAGTACATCGATATTTGGATAAAAAAGAATGAATAAGCAAAAACAAGGAGACCAAAGGTAAATTAAAACGTTTCAACCCGTTATAAAGCTTTGTAAATTTACTAACACAGGAAAAAATCGACCATAGCTTGTGTGAAGGAATTTTTGCGTCTCCAGGTAAACTGATAGGCATTAGGACTTCGGGTACGCCTTTGCGAATGGGGGGGGGGGGGGCGGAAGTTTTCACCGGGTATATGAGTATAGTCATTTTACACCTGATCAAAGACCCCAGGTCAGTTACTGACGCCAGTTACTTAATTGTTCGCTCGCTTTATATTTTGGTGGATCAGGATAATAACCCCTTGTCTTAAGGCTAGAGAAAAGATGCATTTTCGCCAGAAAGTACATAGATATTTGGATAAAAAAAGAATGAAAAAAAAAACAAGGAGACCAAAGGTAAATTAAAACGTTTCAACCCGTTATAAAGCTTTGTAAATTTACTAACACAGGAAAAAATCGGCCATAGCTTGTGTGAAGGAATTTTTGCGTCTCCAGGTAAACCGATAGGCATTAGGACTTCGGGTACGCCATGGATCAATCAAATTAAACTCCTACTCTAGACTATTAACATTTGCGTAGGCATTTGAATTATTCATCTTTTCATAGGAGTCGCAGTCGAAACCAAAATCGTGTACCATATTCCAGTCACCACATAAAACATTAAAGTTATAATCAATACCAAAGCTTTCCTGAAATACATTCTCGTAAAAAGCAGAGGAATCTCATTATTTGAATATGGTATACAAGATTAACCCTTTCTTCCAAAATTATAATAATATAGTTTCAATCCTTGCCATAAATCACCTTTAAGACTTTCAATGTACATTTGTTGTTGACAGAACAGTAACACCTTGTTAAGTATAAACCACTTCCCCAATCAGAATTAAAATTGTATTCATTTTCCCTAATCAAATGAACAAATGATTGAAAATTCCATTTTTTATAATTTTTTTTTAAACGTTTTTTCTATTGTTTCGATCCCCAAGCCCTCCTCATTTCCATTGAGATATAATGAAGGTTCAGTGCAATTAATTTTTGTTATAAAAAAGCAAAAGAAAAAATGTTTACAAGCTGTTCAATGCAGGTCTCTTTCCATACGTCTCTTCCACGCTTCTGTTGTTAAAAAGTGTTGATAAGTTGTTGTTAAATGTATTGAGTGACCAGGAAACAGAACTGTGTAAAAACTTAAGAAAATAAATTCTCATTCTTCTCTGAAATTGATTGCGTAATTTGGGACAGTTTCTGTTTCATTCTCATTTAATTTTATTAAAACGAATAACAATTAACTAAGAATAAATAACGATTAACTGTGAATGGATAAAAATGTTCCAAATTCTCCGATGAATCTCATGGAGATTTCACAATTGATCAGCTTCAATTTAAAAGGTTTGCGAAATGAACTGTATATTTGGGTGGGTGTGACTCTAGACTGGACCGCAAGACAATAGTACAACGTCATTAGAGAGGGCATGTAATCCCTCGTTTCGTGTGATGTTCGTAGAATCCCAATCAAACTTCAACTAAAGTCTCGGTTAATTTTAGGATTCTACCTCATCACATTACACTTCGGAATTACATGAGACTTCAAAGCTGTAGTTCATGAGCAAATAGACAGAAGCCGGACTTTGTTTTCATTTTTATTGAAATTTTTCTTCTAATGCCCTTCTTTTTAGGCTAGCCACATGTAATATAATGAGTACATCTGACTTCTATTACACATATAATATCAACGACATTTTAATATACTTTGTAACTTTGGAAATACTTTGAGTACGGTGCATTACATTATATCTTTACTTTGATATGTGCCTTCTTGTGGCATACGAGTGCTATAATTGACTATATGTTTATGGTATGCGGCAACTCAAACCATGATTTGGGTCAAATACTAAGTTCTTTTTTGACTCAGGTACAGTGCGGCATGCACAATCCTGAGGCATATAAAACGTTTTTGGCTTTGTTACAACATAAATCCAAAGCATGATTTTAATATCTTTCTTGAATACACCACATCTTAAATCGAAGCGTCATGATTTTAATATCTACAGTGTCTTGAAAACATCGAATTTTCTTTGGCTATATTTATAGCATAGATCAAAGCATGATTTCAATATCTATCTTGAATACATCAAACATTATTTGTTCAACACAAAAAACATGGCAATTTCTGTCTACTCTCAAGTGATATTGTTCTATTAATTTGATTGCTATTATTCTTTCATGAGTGTCTGTGCGAAAGTACTTTCTTTTGAGAGAACTGGTTTCTTGTAGAAGTTGGCTAAGGTTTTCTCGGACTTCCAGCCAGCTGTTTGAAGTATTTTTTCAACGGGAATATTTTTTGCACATGCTGCTGACACAGCTGCTGATCGTGTACTGTGAGCTCTATAGGCCTATTGCTCTACATCTATTCCAGCTTTACACATTACTTCCTTCAGCCATCCTCCAAGTATCTTTAGACACGGCTTTGTGTGGGGACACGTAGCTGATGAAGAGTTTCGTTTAACTCCCTCTCAAAGGTGATGTCAACTTTACATGCTGCTTGAGTGGTTGAAAACTGTTTAACCTGGCATCAGGTTGATATGACTGCAGTGCTACTTCCGTTTGCTTTGAACCTGGTCGAGACTGTTTTAAGCGACTTTTCAGTAAAAAGACAGCATTATCCTCGTTAATTTGAAGACATTAGTATCAAGGAGGTTGAACGTTTGTAACCTCTGAGCCGTTGTTAAGTTTCTGAGATACCTGTTTAAGTGACATCTCATTTATGGGGTATTGGGTCCTCAAATGGTTCAGAACTATTGAATCATCCCAGATAAAGCCATATCTGGTTTTAGGCGGTTTCAGCTCAAATGTTCCTTTCATCATGAGCGTTTTATTAATGGGTGAGAACTGTATGTCTTTGCATACAACTCAATAAGGCGGACATAGCTGACCGTGCTGTATTTATTGAACTGTAGCCTTGTCCTGAATTATATAGAAATGTTAGAAACTCAAGTACCATAGTCTCCTCGATTTTCTTTAAGATATCAAATCTTGATTAGTTCTATTTGCTTGTAGAACGAAGGTCCATGACTAATGCCTGGAAAAGTGAAACCAATAGTCCTATGACTTGAGCAAGTTCTCTCACAGTATTTGGGGGCTTCACCTTGAGAATTTGAATATGCTTCATGACATTGTCTATCCTTTCTTTTTTCGGGCGCAAAGTCATTTTTTTGAATCTTAAACGAAGCCCCAAAAGGTTAATGTATGACCCGGAGTAACCCTGCTCAGTTCTTCAAAGAAAGAAGGTTCTTAGGTTATTTATTTAAATTGAAGACAATTCGGTTTTTATTCATATGTGTAGGTTCAGTTTAATTCAAATTATTTCACACCTGCAGGATTTTTCGTTTGTTTTTACATTTTTTTTGGAAGGGGGGCGGGTCGGAATGTTTTCAAATATCTTTGTATTTGTAGTATGTTTATTACGATGATTTAGTTTAATTTGATATCAAACAGTTGGAGAGGATATTTGACATTTCGTAGTATTTTCCTAGGACATTATTCTGAAAACCATTCTTTATGTTAAACCAATTGAAAATGTTAAACCTTTAGTATTTAAAAGTAAGTCTTCATGATGCATATACATGGCAAATATTTTATTTTACTGAAGGAAATTAAAATAGGCGGTACACTTTAAAGGTAAAAATTGGCGTATACTTTAGAGTAGGCCCCAAATCTTCATTCGTTTTTCATGTGAAAGGTTTTTATAGCTTAATAATTTTATAGCGGCTGTGAACATTTTACGTTGATTCTTATGACAAAGCTATAGGCCGGTTTCTGCTGTCTTTCGCATTTACTATGCATGGCACAGCTTCATCAGTATCGGACCGTCCTCTGCGACCTGAATTTAAATGTTCTTGCTCCTAACGGAGCAGTATGAAGAGTATCATTTTACCATTTTATTTCCAGTAAACTTGAACCTTGCAAGTGTGTAGACGGAAGCAGGGCCTTGTAATAAGCAAAGCGCTCCGAGTCACTTGGGTTAAAAGAGTTTCAACATAGGTCACAAATTAGTGGCGCTGTTGTTATTTCCACGTGAGTGCAAATCATTAGCAGGTAATTTTTGTGAGATTTGATGCTTTTAATATTGCAGTGAGTAGCCAGTTTTTATTTCTTTGTTATTCTTTTGCAGGATGAAAGGGTTTTGCTGGGTATAGAGTATCCCGAAGGGTGTTTTATAGCCGTACCTACTTTTAGCGCTCAAACTTTGAAAATACAAGGCTACCTATAAGATTGTAGCTATTCTAGACATTGAGAGGTTGTCGGGAAAATCAACTCAAAAGTTACAGAACAGTCTTGACCCCAAAATTGCAGCAAAAAGTCCGTCCGTGGTTTTCCTTCCCTTTGGATGTAGTAAATAACAAAACAGAATCTATCAAAATAAGATCAGGGCAAAGGTTGTTTAAAAGGAAAATGGCCACCGAACGCCATTTTGAATAAATAAAATTTCATATAATTGGCACCAAATGTACTGGAGTGATGAATTAAGTGTACATTTCGACTTTTTCTTTTGTGGACAATCTAGATACTGCAATTAGCATGACACACGGTAGTTTTGTCGCTTATTCCTCTTCATCTACGATGTCGGCAGTCTGTCATTTTGAAAACATTGAGTGTAGTACGAGCTAGCCAGATAACGTTAAGCATTTATCCCTAATTTTTAAAAATAACCAGGCTTTTTACCTGAGTTGACAACTACACTGCACTGTCATTTTTACTAACGCAAAGCATTTTGCCAGGAAAAGATACTCTGATAGACCCTTCTAATATGCAAAACGTAATCACTCTCTGCTTATAACATTATTATTTTTACACTTGAACTCATTTTCTGCATTGAGAGTGTGAGAAGGGTACCAGGCAGTGCCACTATCTAATGTTGCACTCATTCGGTTAACTTAAAAGCAACTTTGCAAGGGCAGTTCCCCACTTCGGATTAGTGTATAGCAGTGTTGTAGAGCTCTAGACCGGTTTCTGCTGGTCTCGGTCTCGGTCTCGGATCCTTGTGGTCTCGGAAATTGTCCTGGTCTCGCTTCGAGACCTGCCAAAAGTTTGTTGTTCTATTTTTTTTTTTATTTTAGTTAGATAAGTAATGTCTTAATATAGAAGTGTTACATTGTTCTTTTATTTAATCATTTTTTAATTAAGTGCTTTTTGGTCATTGTTATTTTATTGTCAGATATTTAAGCAAGGGATGAAGCCCCGTGACTCCGCCATGTTAGATAATGAGTGTTACCGGATCTTGAGTTGTAGTTGCAGACAAAAAACAGAGGAGAGTTCCAGTTGATTTTAAATTATTATATTTGGTGATATGGTTCCACAAAAAAGATGATCAAGTTGAATTAATTCTGCAGGCCTAATATGATTACTACGATACATATACATATACTACATGTTTCTTCTTCAAGGTCTTTTGCACGAGTGTCCAGCTCGCAGGCTGGGTCTTGTGAAACGTGCGAGCTTCGAACACCTCCAGTCCCCTGATTGGTCAAAAGTTATGACGCACCAATGTGAATAAGTAAAATGATATCGATGACCAATGAGGAGGCTACAAACGGGGAAATTGGCCACACCTCGAAAATATGGGTTACGGCTTGCGCGTGGAACTACGTCCATCGGTAACACGTGACGGGAAACAGGAAGGGCCCTGGAAATCTAGAACAAAAGGAAGGGCGAGTTGGTCGTAAACAACAAGATGGCTGATGGTTAAGGTCATGGAGAGTGCACCATACTACATGACATTATGATAAATATCAATAAATTTTATCTTACGTTACCAGTGAAGTACCTAGGGAGGGCACTGGGCAATGCCACCCAACCCCTTTTCTCACAGACGGAAGGTAGCATTGGTGGCACCAGATTGCATGTAAGGCCACCAACTTTTACAAACAATTTCAGAAGGTAAGGGGCATCTCTCAGGTCTGTTCCGCAGCCGGTAAAGATGAACGAGAAAGGGGCAGGGTGTGGAGGATGTTCAGGTGTGCTGAGCAATAGTTTTACATTTGACATGCAACAGGTGTTTGGAGTGAAACCATTTATAGTCAGGAGTTCGGATCAGTGGCGTATCCAGCGGGAAAACAGGAAGGAGAGAAAAAACGGGAAGGGAAGGAAGGGAAGGATAGAAAGGAAAAACAGAAAACGAGAGGGAAGAAGAGACAAGGAAAAAGTAAAAGGAGGGAAAGGAAAGGAAGAAAGGCAGAAGAAAAAAGGAAAACGGAAAAGTAGGGAAAGGAAAGAAAGGGAAAAGGAAAAAAGAGAAAAATGAGAAAAGAAAGAAAGTAGGCTAACTACAACATCGAAAGCAAGATTTATTTGCATTCATGGAACACTGTTTCGGTCAATATATGAACATTCATTTACAAAAATATACGAACATTCATTTAGTCGCCTAAAGTTAACAAAATAATATGTAAGGTCCACTTTATCGGTGGAAAGACTTTTCTCTCTAGCTCTTTGCCAGACAGTCGAGAGGACTTTAGAGAAGCAATCATTCTCAGATTTACCACCAATACTTAAAGGAAGTGCAGATTCTTCAGTAAGACAGGAAACCCATAATCCAAAGCTTTCTGCAATATAAGCTCCGTATTAACAATATATTGTTTCAAATACAATACATCAATAGTACAGTGGAACATAGTTTTTCAAACAAGACTTCATATCCTAGACAGGAGAACAATTGGCCTACCCTCCAGATCGGGAGATAACCGTTTTCGGGGGAAAATGAAAATTCACCAGATCGGTAGAAAATTTGCAGCATGAATATTCATGAGCACTTAGTGTGTACCTCTCCACAGTCGTCGCTTTGTTTTATAAATGTGGATATGTTCAATTACAAGGTAATTGTTCACCACCTCAGACAGAAATCTTAAGAAACTTTCAAGAATGTACTAATGGGCTCAATTGCCTGCACGAGTAACTTACACAACTTTCTGCAGAAAAAAATTGAACAGATCTCGCGGCTGTGTCGAGTCTATTACTTAAGCTTAGGACACACAACGTGGCAAAATTGCTCGAAATCTCAAAATTTGCGCGGTGAACTACCAAACATGATCCGGCTTTTTTGTTCCCTTAGAAACAAAGTTTCTAAATATTCCAAAATTTCTCTTTCCTATGACCGATTAAATTTTCCAGGTGTTTTGAACTTTTGTTTCCGTTTAAATTGCGCGGTAGGATCGAAAAGCATCAGGGGAGAAATTTGAAAATGGCGCCACACATGGCCGTATTTTCCCCCGATAGGGTGAAAAACCATTTTCCCCCGAAAGAGGTTATCTCCCGAACTGCCGTCCTTAAATGCTCCCATGCGCACCTGTCATCAGATACCTTTCAGCTTTGTCAGTTGTGAAGTCTTTGTAGATGGCTTCTTTAGTTATTGAAGTGTCAAAATTTAATCAATGCTTAATATTGCAGAGCAGTGACGTAGCTACAGGGGGCAGGGGCGATTGCGTCCCTGTTAGAAAAAGTGAAAAATTCGTAAATTTGCCATTTGAGACACCAACCAAATACAGTGCGGTTTTCCCATGTAGTTTCCTTCCTAAAATTCCGAATTCTTCCTAATAAAAGTTCCATATTTGATATTATGAGTGTAAAAAGGCAAAAATTTCCGCGCGCTTTGCGCGCCATAAATGGCAAGCCAGAAAGCTATAAGTGATCGATCATAAAGCAGTCAGTGGATAAATTGTCCTAGGCGCTACAGTGCCGTTTTCTTAAAATTTTCTTCCATATAGCAACGACGGGTCTACCCCGTCTCGAACAGAGAGAACTCCAAAAAGACGAAATTTTGGGTGCACCTCAAAGTAAAAACCGAAATAAAAATTAACCTTGTTCTCTCAGAGCTAAAACTTAAGTAGTCTATCATCTCAGATTCCGAAACCTTCAGACCTCTTCTCACCAAGATACTTTGGCCCCCTGCCAACAATTTTGTCTTTACAGGTGACAATGCAACGGAAGTTTCCTTTTATCTACAATTGGCACTGAGAACAGATGTGCGCGGTGTTATAATAGCAAACGTTTTGCGGACCGATTTTTACTTTTGTCCTCGTGACAATTCAATCCCACCTTTAGAAAAATGTTGGAAACAATTTTTTTTTGTAATAAAATTTTATGAAGAAATCCCAAATAATGACTTTTCAATTGTCCTACTGAGTAAGTCGGCGCCGATATTGTCACATCCCTTATTGACATTAATGCGAAACCGAAACGGTTGCAAAGCAAGCGCCCATTTCATTATTCTCCATAGAGCAGGATACAGGAACTAGAGTACGGACTCCCAATGGCGCGTACGTAAATCGTCTGTGATTGCATGGAGACACAGCATCTATGTTCACTTTGGCCGTACTTGGGCAAAAGTCACACGAGGAACGATCATGTGTGTACGAACTGTATGGCAGAAATCGATTCGGCCTATTCCTGCGAATTATTAGTCCTTGTAAAATGTGTATTTCATCCTAAAAAGTGGCATAAGCTTTTCGCTTTGACGCGTAAAGATATTTTCTAACTTTTCACGTCAACAAAAATGGCCGGCAAGGGGCTGAATTTGCTTTTCAGTGATAAAAAGAGTAACGTTCATGGAACTCACTCATGCAGGCAAGGAAAACTCGCCCTTGTAAGACAAAACGGCCTCACAGTTCCCAGTGTTTTTGTAAAGTCGGACAACTCGGCATCTACTAAAAGCATATAGCCCTACATATACAGACAATTCGGCGTATTAATGGAGCTGGCTACTCAGACAGCTCGGCACCTAATGAAACTCCGAAGAGAGGAGACAACTCGTCCCCAAATGAAGTCGCAATGTAGGCCTATCCTAACATTCCAACATTTTTCTCATGTTTGATTTTACATATTTTCTGTGGAGATTGAAAAATGGACATTTAAAAAGGAAGGCAAATTCTTCTACTAAACTGAAAAGCTGGGTCACTGGGTGGGGAGGGGTTTTTATCATTTTTTTTTCTTTGTCATTCTCAAATTAAAAACTATGCCTGGCCTAGTAAAGTAGTATAGACTGGACAGCCCAAGTGGCATGACGTGACTGATTTTATTTTAGTAGCTGGTCAGCTGTTAGTCATATGTTGTAAGTGGTTGACTGAAAAGATGAACCAGAATATTTTTGCCAATTGAACCAGTCAGCTTTATATACAGGGGGTAAAAAAGTTATTTTACGTCACTCCCTTGTTCTACGGCTGACTAAAAGTTCGCATGAAAGTGACTCACTCAGTTACGTGAATTTGGGGCAGCTAATAAAATACTGTAACTATGTCAGACTGAACATACATTCTATCTTTTCTATCTGAACAGTCATTCTACCTTTACTGCATTGTTTTATTTTTGTATCCTTTTTCTTGCCTTTTCCCATACAGATGTTTTAATTTACAGCTATAAGGAATAATGATGTAGTAGGGCTACAGGTGCATTTTCTTTCTAATCATTTGAAAAGGAGTGCAAAATTTGGGTAAGGAAAGACTGGCAATAGCCACAGTGCACCTGTGGATTTTTTGGAAATGTCACTCCACAATTTCCCACAGACTGTACATTCCAAGGTGTAGGCTGCAATGTGGTATCATGATATGCAAACTACAGCCTAACTAAAGCCTACTATATGTGCCTCTTGTATAAAATACTTCTCAGCTTGTCATAATGATAACAGTGACACTCGCAGAAACCAGTGTTGTAATCGAGCTGTCAGTATAAATCTAGTGACTCAAGTCACCAGTTTTCAAACTTTTAAGTGAGTCATTGTACTATTTCAATGCGGAAATAAATCCTGAATTCTTTGAGTCACTATCATTTTGAAAGGAAGTGAGGCGAGTTGTGATTTGTTACAACACTGGCAGAAACTAGATGCACTAGTTTACTGGTATCCATGAAGAGTAAAAAGCAAAACTTAGGCTTACATGTATACATTTTTCTGATCTACTTCTTCTTCAAACAATGTTAAATAGGTTCTGTTCTACCAACCTTTTTACTCCAATCACAGTCACATATTACAGTACTTCCATAATTTCTCTGGGCGCTTGGAAGTCTTTAAAAAACTGTTGTCAAATATAACAAAGAATGTAGTTTTCAACAGGAGCTGGCATTATTGCTTCCCATAATTTTGCTTTGGCTTGTTGAATGGCCCCCTCAACTATCTTAACTCCAGTAATTGCAAGGTATGGTGATCCAGAATGAACATTTCCTTTCAAAATATTCAAGGTGTACATGATGATAATTAAAAGTCAGTTGACACTCTGTAGGTTAAATGAACCTGGACTTAAAAGATGACACCCAAGCAGTTCCAATTCTCTTAACCTTCTTCATTAAGCCCCTCGATCCCTCCTCTGCCTAAAATTCATCCTCATCCAGACACAATCTCAGTCTGTTACTTCAGGGTGATCATACTTGATCCCAGTGTGTAATCAAACATTCTCAGTACAATGTGTATGAGGTCTGTACTCAGCACTTTTTGAACTTGCTTTCAGTCAAAGAGTAGAGCCAATTGGGAATTTCTGTGGATGTGGACTAACTACAAAAATTATAGTTTGGGGTGAGAGAATCAAGCTTTAAATGTCTTTGTTCACTTCATTATCTGCTTGTGTGGCAGATGCCTTCAGACATGACCACATCCAGCGTAAAGTACAGGAAACAGTTCATGGCCAGCAGCACTATGAATCTGACATTCCTCGGGTTTCTCCCTGTAAGTGCAAGAAAAAAATGAAACCATCAGTTTCTGTTTGGGGTGAAGATTGTTATCATTCACCATGATGTATTAAAACCAAATGCAACATGTAGCATAGTACATATAATAGCACACAAGTCAAGACTGGCATCAGGTATTCAATGTTTTTTCTTCTTCTTTTAAGTGTTGGTAAAAGTAAGTTAAACTCCATCAAGGAACTAAACACTAACATATTTCACCATTTCCCCAAATTATGTACCTTTCCAGTGCAACAGAATCAAGCTTGATCAGCCCCCAGTAGGCATATATAGCCTACCGTTACACATACATGTACATAAATTTGAGGCATCGGACCTTAGTCAGTTACAAATTTGGCTCCAAAAATTTGTCTCAAACATACTTGGGGACTCTAGACACCCTATCCGCTATTAAAAGTTTTAAAAAATGTGACAAAGTATGGTTAAAATTACTGCAACCCTCACCCTAGCAGACCAAAATTGCATGCCAGCTCTTTTTACTATAAGGCCCCACTGTTTTACAGCCTGCAATAATAACACGCCCTGTAGGCCATTTTTGCCCCATCTGACCTAAATTCCTAGCCCCACCAGTGTAAAAAGACTTCGTGTTTATTTATAATTGCATCGTGAAAAGGCTCCATGCACAAAGTTTACAAAAGGAGAGTGGATTATAAAGATTCAGAAACTATCCAGTAAAGTTAGGCGTAATATAACTTATACTACGTATATAGGCATATTGCATACTAACTGTGTTACAGGAACGTGTCCGCACTAAGTGAAGAAAAATGCTTCTTTTTCAACTTAAACAAGAATAAAATACGAACCATCACATGAAACTTACAATTTATGAGAGATACTACATCCTCCTCTTTTCTGATAGAAGTAGATGACTTTAGAAATCAAATTTTTGGACGTTCAACGTGTGTGTGATTTGTATGAATCTCTTTGTAAGCGATCCGCCTGTTGCCCAGATAGAATATGGGTACTGAGTGCCCATACAATCAAAGCTGTTTTGGGAGTCCGCCCTTGAGTTCCTATCATCCTGCTCTATGTTTTCTCCCATTAGCGATTTTTTAGGTAGGGGTACATTTCAAAGGCTGATGATCGGTCTCAATTACAAACTCGGTACCATACAAGAAAAGCTCGAATTTCTGAACAGCCCATACAATGGCGAGACGTTCCCTCTCAATTAATGAATAGTTTAGCTGACACTTTGAGAACTTTTTACTTATGTAAGCTACCGGGAATTTCCCTTGATCCTTTTCCTGAAGTAACATTGCGCTCATTCCTACATCGCTCGCATCTGTTTTTAAAATGAAAGGCCTCTTCATGTCTGGTAACTGTAAAATAGGGGAACTAAAAACTTAACTTTTCAGTGTGTTGGAGGCGTTTTTTTGACCCTCACCCCACCTAATTTTGTTAGGTTCACCCTTTTTAGTTTTATCAGTTAGGGGGACTGCAATTGCTGCAGAATTCGTTACGTAGTTCCTATAATACCCAAATAACCCAAGGAATAATCGTAATTGCGACTTAGTCTCTGTTCTATTTGCTTTCTGGATCGCTTCAATCTTACAGGGCTTGAGATTTACTTGTCCCATCCCAACTACGTGGCCTAAGAATTCTATTTCTTCAAAACATAGGAAACATTTTGTTGGCCGCGTCGAAAAATTTGCTGCTCGGATTCGTTTAAATACTTCGTTCAGCTTTTGTATACGTTCTTCGAACGTTTGAGTGTGTATTAAAGTGTCATCTATGTAATTGTCAGCATTTTACAAATTTCCCAAAAGATTCCGCATAACCCTACTAAATGAAGCGGCTGAATTCACGAGGCCAAAAGGCATAGTACGGAACTGATATAAGCCATGATATGTAACAAATGCTGTCAATGGCTTAGCTTCCTCCTTCATGGGAATTTGCCAATAACCCTTCGAAAGATAGATTTTCGTGAAATATTTTTCGTTGGCCCAATGAGAGAAAATTTCTGTTTGGTCTGGTATGGGTTTGGCATCAAATACGGTGAAAGAGTTTAACTTACTACAATCTACACATTTCTATCGCTCCCATCAGTTTTCTTAACAATCACAAGTGGGCTCGCATACGGGCTATCGCTAGGTTCGACTATTCCTTACTCTACCATAGAATAAATTACTTGCTTCAATTTCTCTCTCACAGCCAGTGGCGTAAGGTATGGCTTAAACCTTATGGGTTTATCATCTCTCAATTTAATATCATGCTCGCCTAACATAGCTTTGTGAGGGACATCAGATAAAATATCACCATAACTATTAACTATTCTCTCTAACTTTGCAATCTGAAATTTGTCTAGCTTTTGGTTGATAACAACATCATCACTATTTTCCCTTTGCGGCCTTTCTGGGAGGGGAATAAATTCTTTTTTTGACATAAGATTTATTCCTGAATGTTCCTCTTCCTTATCCGTTACCACTTCATCTACAATTACTGATTACTGATTGTTCTAAGATTTCTGTTGACCCTAAATCTACTGATACTGTATTGCTTGGGTTATCTTCAACACGTTTCAAGTACTTCTTCAACAAATTTATGTGGAAAGTCTTCTCCTTGTCTCCCACTTGCATTTTGTAATCCATGTCACCAACTTTTCTTTAATTTTGAAAGGACCCTTCCATCGTACAAGTAGCTTGTTACGCTCTGTGGGCAGTAACAGTAATACTTCGTCACCTACTTCGTACTTCAAGGGTTTTGGTTTGTTATTATAGAGGACATTGTACCTTTCCTTGGATTTTGCAAGTTCGTTACTAATTTGCATATGTCTTCTAGCTTTTCCCGAAGGTCTATTGAAAACTGGTAAGTACTCTTAGTTTCAGGCTCATCTATTTCCTTCTTCCACAATTCCTTCAAAATTTGCATAGGACCCCTGATAGTCCTCCCGAATGAAAGTTCAAATTGGGCGAAACCTGCACTTCCTTATGGCGTTTCCCTGTAGTAAGTAAGGGCCCAATATAACGGTCCCGGTCTCTTGGTTTTTCACTGCATAGCTTTTTCAACATCTTCTTCAATACTCCATGAAACCTTTCAACCAAACCATTACACTTGGGGTTATATGGAGTCGTGGTTAATTGTCGAATTGACAGAAATCTATTTACTTCCCTCATTACATACGCAGGGAACTGTGGTCCTTGATCAGATAGAACTTCGCAAGGAAAACTTACTCTGCTATAAATATTTACGAGTGCCTCTGCTACACGTTCAGCTTCTATAGTTTTCATTGGGACTGCTTCCCGGTAGCGTGTTGCATAATCCACAACTACCAAAATAAATATCGGTGACCCCTGTCTGAGCATGGCCATTTAGGGCCAACTATGTCCATTGCCACCCTCTGAAATGGTACATCTATCAGTGGGGTACTTCCTAAAGGAACCTTTGTTACTCTTCCCTTCAGTACCGAACGTTGACATATGTCACATGATTGACAGTGACGTCGAATATCCTCTTGCATGACGGGCCAATAAAAATTCGTCATGAATTTTGAAATTGTCTTTTGAATACCTTGGTGACCTCCTAATATCGATTCATGAGCTAAATCTATGACTTGTTTCCTAAATTTAGTGGGTACAACAACTTGAATAACTATATCTCACTGGTTACGTTTTGGATGCCTAAACTCTCTGAATAAGACATCGTTCTTTTTCGTGAATGAAATTGTACCACCGTTTTTTACTTAGGCTTTCGTGTTTTTTTCTTCCAAGTCTCGAATTTCCTTCAAAGTCTCATCCCCCTGTTGTTCACTGATTAATTCGTCTCTTATTACAATTCGACCCCTAGTCTCCACAGCGCCTCCAAATTCTGTCTTCAAGCTGTCTTTCCCATCTAATTGATTGTTGTCATTTACCTTCCACTCAGGATTTGGGTTGAACGGGGATCTCACGCCTTCCACGTTACCCAATAGCAAGTCAAAAACAGGTTTTTGCATACACAGGGCTGATACTTTTCCAACAAAGAGGGGTGTGTCGATCTCTATTTCTGCTACTGGCACCCGACGGATTGTACCATCAATAAGCATACACGTCTTGAATTCACCTGTGAGTTTTGGAACTAATTCTCGCCTAACTGCTACTCCACTACACCCGCGTCGCGTAGAACCTTCATTTTAATTCGACCTACATACCCATCAAATACTGGCATATCCTTGTCAGATACCCGGCATCCCGCGGTCATAAGGTCCATTTTGAGCCCACAATTCCAATTCAACATGACCTTGCTCAATTGCTTGTTTCATGAACGAAATAATTTCTGTTTTGTCCTCAGATTCAATATTTTGGTAACTAAACCCCGTTTGATGTATGTGCGAATTGTCAATACTACTACTTTCGTCACTTAAGTTTGGAATTTCTTGGGAGGGGCTGTCTTCTGATCGCATAATAACGACAATCATCGACATAGTTGGGACAAAAGATTCCGGGGCACCCCTACATTGTCCAAAAAGATGACCTGGCTTCCGACAATAGTAGCAAAGTTTTTTTCATCCGTTTTTTTTTTGCCTCTATCTGGATCACGTTTTTGTTGGCTGTTCTGTTCAAAATTTGATTGAGGTTGGCCACTCTTGTAATAATTATTTGACTTACTGCTAGCAATTTTACGGGTCCAACCACCATGAGCCTCCACATACTGATTTCCCATCTTAGCTAGATCTGAAAGATCGGTTGGTTTTTCTTTTTTTGATAAAAAGGGATTGGTCAATTGGCACACTTTCTAAAAGTTGGTCCCTAACGAGGAAATTGACTAACTCGTCATAAGTTTTCTTTATCCCTGCTAGATCTATCCATCTAGTCACGTAATTCTTTAGTCTCTTAACATACTGAGAAATATTTTCATCCTTTCTGGTTTAGAAGTTTTGAATTTTCGCCGAAAGCCACTTTCCGCTAACTTAATGATCTCGTAATTGTTAGCATCCTCTACAGGTAAAGTACTATATACGATCAATGCTTTCCCAGTCAACAAAGAAGAAAGGTTGGTAGCCCACTGAGCCTTTCTCCATTTTTGTGCCTTTGCATATCTTGCAAACCGCTGCAGATATGCGTCTAAATCAGCAGTATCCTTGCTTTCTTGGAACAAGGGTAACCTTAGTGGTTTTGCCCTAACCTCCCCTTGATAGCTTTTGTCCCCGTTTTTCAATTTCTCCTTTTTTAATTGTTCTAATTCAAATTGAAGTTTAATGTTTTTCTCTTCTGCTTTTAATCCCCCAAAACAAAAAAAGGGTTAAGTATGATTGGGCACACGTTTAACAACACGTCACGTGGTTTGACGCTGAATAGTATAACCAGAAGGAATCCAAATTCAGCAGAGTCATGGGTGGTCAACAGGCAGTGGTTCTTATAGCACGTGGCTTGAACTCGAAAATGGATCTTAGACAGTAGCGATGCTATCAAATGCTAGGCTAGGCCCTAGCATCGAACGACAAGTCCAGTTATTCCCCCAAAGCCAGTATATGGACAAATAAATCCATACCCCTGACGTAAAAAGTGCATAATAGAAGGTTTTTTTTCTCCTCCCCACATTCTCTAATTCCTATTAATCCAAATTATATCTCCAGGCATTATATCCTTAACCGGGGTACCACCCTGACAAATATACGAGTAGTAACTATTTCCAATCATGGACATCCCCATTCTACACTTTGAGACATTCCAAATTTTCGTAACTGATATCAGATTCATTATACAATACTTCCCCTTTAATTAACAAATTAGACCTATCATTCTCTTAAAAACCAAATTTAAAAAGTTACGTTAGAGAATAAAAATTACGGCTTACCATCTTTGATGGCGGCACACAGTATGGATAGTTACACACAGGAAATAGGTTTGGTGACCAGTCCGAGGCTTCGCTCCAACAGCTAAACGTCGGTAAGGAATATAAACATCACCCAAAAATGCACCCTTTTCTACAGGTCTCCTGCCAGTAGCACCACAGCATACGTACACAGGGAACAAGGCGATTGCAAAAATGCACTGAGTGTAATTCTAACAGTACGTCTTTAGCAACGACTGGTCCACCCCGTCTCGAACAGAGAAAACTAACTTCAAAAAGACGAAATTTTGTGTGCACCTCAAACGTAAAAACCGAAATAAAAGTTAACCTTGCTCTCTCAGTGCTAAAACGTATAAGTAGTCTATCATCTCAGATTCCGAAACCTTCAGAGTTCTTCTCACCAAGATACTTTGGCCCCCTGCCCCCAATTTTGTCTTTACAGGTGACAATGCAACTAGAGTTTTCCTTTTATCTACAATTGGCACTGAGAACAGATGTGCGCGGTGTTAAAATAGAAAACTTTTTGCAGACCGAATTTTACTTTTGTCCTCGTGACATATGCCAGTGGGAAACACATATTTTTCGATGGTCCCCCAAATATGCAAATTTCCTTACAAGAAACCATGACCTAACTTATTTTCTGCAAAACAAGCTCCATATTTACTAATGTGTAAATGGACTCAAGTTTTCGATACGTACCTTCAGTGGCGTAACCAGACCTGACTGTCGAGGGGGGGGGGGGGGGGGGATAGCATAGCAATTTCCCGATTTTGTACTAGTTGAGCTGTGTTAGTTTGTGGATGTCTTAGGGCTTTAAGAGAAGTGTTAAGGGGAGGGGAGGGAAGAATTTTTACCATACAACTCACCGTACCCCATTGGACAAAAGGTACATTTTTGGCTAAATTCTTTTGCTTTTTCTACGAGCAAGAACAGCTTTTTAAAGTAAATCTGATTTTTTTCTTTTGAAAGAAGGGTATGCGTTGCCAGTATCTGACGTTACAATCAATCGGTAAACTTTGCACATTTTTAGGAAAGGTCCGAAATCATCGATTCTGATTTCTTGCGAAAGATTTATTGACTTTCTCTGTTGGGTGTGAATATTTTTAAAGTTGGTTCTTATGAACAATTATGGTCCTAAGAACCAACAATTTTAATATTTACTCCCGGCCGATATCAAAGGCTACCACATCTTTCGTAAGAAATCACGAACGATGATTTCGGGCTTTTCCTCCAAAATGTGCTAAGTTCACCGGCCCAGTGTAACGTCAGATAGTGGCACCGCCTGCCCTTATCAACCAAAGTGTGAACACCACTGTATAAGGTTCCGTACCTTATTCAGTAGATGTACTTGCTCTTACATGTCATTTTAGAGTATAAAGTAACTAAGGTTACAGTAGATAAAAACGTTTTCAACATTTTGGACAGTTTATTTTCCTATGAAAAATGTACAGTCGGTCTCAATCTCGGTCTCAGACCTTGTCGGTCTAGGCCTCAGTCTCGAATTGTACCCCTGGTCTCGGTCTCGGTCATGCCGGTCTCGACTACAACACTGGTGTATAAAATTCTGTCTTGCATCATGAATGGTTATTGAGAATCTTGTCAGGTACATGATTGTTCTCACTTCTTTTTTGACCTTCAAGAGAGCAGCCATCGACTTGCTATACATGGAAAGAGCATACTACATGGTATATTGTCGCTACCGTACTCGAGAGAAAAAGCGAACTAAAATGGCTGTCTGCTATGATCTTGTGTAAAAGTTTGGACTTGCTAAAGTCAACTACCCGATTTTGCAACAATGATGAAATATTTTTGAAATATGGCAAGGTGGGGTCAAAATTACTCCAGGTATTGCAGGAATACAATATTTTTTCTCATTCAAGTTTAAATTTTGTTTAAAATATAACAGAGTCGTCGTCAAATCAGACGATTTATAGCTTCACGGCGGCCATCTTGGTACCCCTTTACGTTCCAGTCGGTGGCGTAAATCTACGGATAGGACGTACACGTTATATATCTGCCCATGAATATAGGAAGTTCATTAGAGAGTAGCTCAGTGTTTTACCTTAAACATGAAATGTTTCAGTCCTGAAATATCATGAAAGATACAGACGAGAAAATATCATGAGAGGTTGAAAACACACATAACACACAGTAAAACTGCCTAAATATCTAAATTCAACAGGTGCACAGCGATTATCATTTTTTGACTAATCTTCCTCTTCCATTTTAAATGTTCATTAAACTTGACTTTGACAAAATTTACATCAAGAGAGGTGAAAATTTCCATATAATCTGAATTTATTGATTAAATTATTGCTAAATGTATAGTTTTGAAGAAAATCCTGTGTAACAATACACCCAATACAGGCAACCTTGAGAAGTCCATAAAATGAATCGGCATTGAAGGACAAATCTCCCAAATCGCTGCCAGACTTTCCAAATTTATTGCCAACTCTGACGACCGTGAGCTTTGTGAAGTCATGTGGTCATAATGAAATCTGTGGGATCTGGCTGTTGTTTATAAATAACTTTGAAAGATAGGTGTCGATATCTCTTGGCTGCATGTCTGTCCCAACCTATCTTAGCCTACAAAAAGTCAGATATGTGAAAGCATTCCCTATTAATTTAGTTTGTAAAAACGGGGGAGGGGCGAAGAATTAATATGAGACTACATTACAACTCTACTTGAAGATCTGTAAGATAAAAATCAATTGAGAACAAATTAAATTTACGCTGGGAATGACGGCTTGCTACAGGCGCCGTTTTAACTAGCACAACTGAAAGCGATCTAGTTTGTTAGTAAGAGCCAACCTTCAACATTATTCACACCCAGAAAATTGGAACATTTTTAATTACAATTATTAATTATTACTATTATTATAATTTCGTGACCTTTTAAAAAATCTCCTACCTTCATCAACTTTGTTAAACGTCGGAAAGGGGCACCGCGTACCCCGATCTCACACTTACTAATCGTGGCGAGCTGCTTGTACATTAAATCATCAAAGTTCGAAAAGTGTAGGGGAAAAATATTTTATCTACGACGTACTTCCATTACATACCCAAACGATGTACTTATAGCCAGTTGTATACCTTATGGAGGGTGACGTTGCCGCACAATGTTAGGTAGTACTATCTTAAAGGATAAAGTTCCAAGGTTAAATAAGGTTGGACTCTTACCGTAGCTATAGCCTCGATTACTACCCTGACCCTACACCTAACCGAACCCCTTTTGTATCCCTAACCCAGTAGTAGAGCTTGGAATTTTGGTGCGTTAGAGCAAAATGTTAAAAACTTTAATAAGGTCGCCGAAAGGCAACTTAAGTCCGTCAGAGGTGGATGTTCTTCCTGAACATTTGAAAGCTCCACCACTGCCTTGAAAGTATCCGTCAAACATCGCTGAACCCCTTCTATTACACTCTTCGCACTGTCGTAGTGTAATTGTATATTATAGCGTGTGTCTTGAGTCGGCCAGTACCGTTAGTCAATTTCTGCACACAAACGCATAGCACGTGTTATTTGGCACGTCATGTGGGAAGCTGACCACGGGGTCACCGAAGTATATTAGGCCCTGATGACCACACACAATTTTGAATTTTAGCCGCTTATGGAAATTTACTCTCGGTGAAAACGAATGACTTTTTATTCGGTTTACTTCCAATTGCGATGTATGAAACTTACCTGACTAATTTCGCAAGTTCGCAAGTTATCATATAAAACAATTTCAGGCGAAAATGTGGACCAGAAGGCATAATAATCATCGGGAGATTTAAGGTAACGCTTTTTTAACATTTGGCGAATGGTCTTATATTTATCATCCCCAAAGTTGCACAACAATCACACTGAATTTTTTTTAGCTCAATTGAGTGTCTTTACGCATAAACCACGAGTAAACCTCCAAAGAATTTAAATTCTATAGTATTTTAATTCACGTCTTGTTTCTAATTTAACAATTCCATCACCATAATGTAGTACCTGTCGAGTAATTTTAACCTACCGTTGAATGTATTGACACAGCCATAATTTTCTTTACCAGACAGTTGGGTAAATTTTCTCGGCATTGTTTGGAGTTACTCAAAGTGAGTGCTGCAAGTATTTCATTGTAACAATAAAAACCCAGAAGGGAATTATTATTACTCAAATGTGTGTATATTTATGCTTTAACCACATAAAACTAAACTTTGCCCGGGTAATATTACACACAATGGCATTCATTTACTTGAACGAGTGTCGGAACAGTCCACGGTGTCTTTAAAGTGAACAAAACACTACTGTTATTCACAGGTAAATATCGTACCAAGCTAAACATTTTCATCCTTTTCCATTTAATATTTACTAATATAGCAAGAAGGTTAGATGTTTTCCTCGTGCTATTGAGAATAATTTCTTCATGGCGCGGCTAAGGTGTTAAAATGTGAATATTTGGGTCACTGGGAGTCCACGAATGCAAGGACTGTGATCGCTGTTAAGCTGAGGCTGTGGCACTCCTAACGTTAGACATAACGTAAGCCTGATAGCCTACCGCTAACCTGGCGTTAGGCTAGGCATATGAGCAAAGCCTATTTGATATAGCAATTCTACCAGGGAGGGCAAACGTTAATAATTGTATGTGGTATACTTGCCCATGTATACACTCGCAAGAGTTCTGTTTAACATTAATGTGGCAGAACAGATGATGACGGCGTTAGGCTGGAGAAGGAACTTAACTGATCTTCCCATTTGTTTAAACATTATGAAGAGAACAACGGACGAATGTATGAATTTTGTATAGAGGACCGTGAGGTCTCACTGGGCAAGCCTTAAAGTTAAAGTATATTTTCCAAAGCTTGTAATGATAGATGGACTGACCCAACAAAATGGATGAATGCTGACAGTTTTATCTGTGTGTCTATACACTATGAAATATGTTTGATTAAAAATACTCCGAAAACGCGAGTAACGCTCTCCCTTGTTGTATGCACAATCTGCATAAGTTTATCCCATTATAGTGAGTGTATTTACTTACCAGCTATGGATACTGAGTGCGTAACTAATTTTAAACCTAGGTGCGTAAAATCAGCGGCAAGTGAATACTATAGCGGACAAGTGACCGAAACGCACGTACTGAGTATTTAATGCTTTGGATCAGTAAACATACTCACCATAACAGAGAAAGTTTACGCAAGTGGTTCATACTAAAGGGGAGTACAGCTTTACTCGCCCTTTTTGAGTATTTCTAGCCTATTTTTTTCAGTGACGCAAATGCTAAAATTTAGTCAAGAAATATACTTGCCCACATAGTTTCGTTGATAAATTGTTCCAATCTAACTAAAGACGGCCAATCTCGCTTTGTTTATGCTGCGAATATGTCTTCAGTGTACCTTTACTCAGTCAGCTATCTTGATTGTACATGCAATGCATACATAAGCGGAGGAAACACATTGTCTAGTGTATAACATTTTAGTGAGAGTAGAAGGATAACTAGAAAGGTACCACTATATTTTGGGCACTTTAATTTTTCTCTCTTTAAAAGGAAATTTCAACATATTTTTACCTTGGAGACGGGAAACGTGCGGTTTGAAACTTTGCAAGTGAAATCTCACTACTTTTTTTTTCTCTCTTAAAGCTGATGTGGATGACTCAAACAATAGTTCACTCCCTGACAATCACTATTTACTAAAACAATTTTTTTTAACATATTCAAGTTTCAAATTTTCTTTATCTGCCAAAAATATTCAGCGACATAAGACTATGAAAAAGAGTTATTGAAATTTGCAACGAATGTCCGTTTCTACTATGCGTTAAGCTACATGAGCACGGTCTCCCAGAATGCATTTCACCGCGAGTGCTAAGAGTGCAAAGGTTGTGCAATAACGGTCACAAATGCGAGGTCTGCTCCCCAACTGAAATGTGCAATTTATATTTCATTATTAATCGACTGACTCATAATAACACAAAAGTACCACTTTAAATTTGACTGATTTTACTCTACCCCCAAAGGTGAATTATCAGTACTTTTTCTCTCATTAAGTACCCTTAAAGAGAACAAGAAAGTAATGGGAACCCCGTTGTTTCGATTTTGGTGATTGCCATTTTGAGCATAAATTTACTATTCCGGAGGAATTCCCTATGACAGTTCAGCGACATGTGGTTCTTCCGTTTTCACTTTGGAAATGTACGGAAAGCACAGTTAATCAGCTTCGGTGTGCAACTTTATCGCAAGGAGAAGCGATTGTTAATGGTTTCGTTCGCACTAAAAACATGATCTGCTCATGTTTGCGATCAGGTGGCAAATATTCGTCCTTAAATAAAAAGGGGAATTTCTTGGACAACAAATTTTCAAATGTCGGCTCTAATTACTTAATTATACTATAGGTATAACAAAAATCTGCTTCCCTCACACAAAACACAGAGGATTCCGGTTTAGGAATATAAAAGCACCCTTAGACGTCGATCTTTTTCTCTCCACTGGTTGGTTCTTCACCAGGATGAGACGGTTGGAAAAATGGACAAATTCTTCCACTTTCTTATCCAAATGTTCGACTCATATAACCCTAGACATGTTTTTATCCAAATGTTGTCACTGTTATGTCGTCTAGAAAAAATCCTTCCTCCAAAAACTTATGTGGCCACGTTGTCTAAGTTAATATCGTTCATTTTGTTGAGAATGCTGCTCTTTAATATAGAAAGAAAAATAAAATGAGAAAAGAAAAGTTTTTTCCAACCACCTTTTATTACATTTCCTTCTCCTGTGCAAATTGATAATCAATACAAATAAAGTCATCATCAAAATGATAAAAAAAAAATGCAATCTTTTTCTCTTATACAAACCTTTGCCTTTTTGTATGCAAAATGCAATATATATCAACCACAAATGAATATTTTGAAAAGTAGTATTCAGTTCGTTAGAGGGAAAATACGTTTTTCTAACTTTGCTCCAAGTGATTTTCTTTGCTACCTCCAAAGCAAATTTAAATTAAGTCTCAAACTCAAATATATTTGGAATTTTATCTTCTTGTTTGCATTGAAAAATGTAAAATTTCGAATCATAAATTAAAAAATTGAAAGGATGTGTAAGTTTCCAACAAACATAGTTCCAACATCCAGCAAACAAAAAGGAAACGATATGACAATTCCAACAGAAATGTTCAAAAGTCTCATTACATGCTTGGCAAAAAGAGCATAATGGGATCTCCTTGGGTAATGCAACTTAACGTCTTTTACTGAGAACCACGCATTAGAAAAGATATTTGACCACGTATCCTTGTTAAAAGGATAACTCCATGTCAGTAGTGCTGTTGGTATGGAGGTAATTTCCATATGTACCTTGAGAGATACTCCTTTGACCAAGCAAGCTCTTAATAAAAACCTGATTATGACAAAGGAGGAAAGAAAAGTTGGTGTAGTTAATACTATGATTACTCCTGTCATAACTTCATTCACAAATTTGTCAGTATAGTACAACTACCCGTTCTATTAGCCCCTCCCATTTGGTTTATGTTAAGGAGGATTCAAACAACCCTGTGCGCCATACCCTTAAAACCAGATAACTCAATGGTTCATAGACTAGTGTTGTTAAGTGCAGTGAAGGGTTATGTTAAATATTTGTACATGCATTCTCTATTATTTTACATTTATTTAAAGGTCGAAGATAAATCGTTTGTTGTAGTCGTTCGTCCAGAGGCGTTTGCTCATCCCTGACTCTACCCTTAACCCTTTACCGTTGTGCTCCGATCGGGGCATATTTGAGCGCCTCGGCAGTGGGCGGAAAAGCGGACGTAGCCCGCCCCGCATCGGCTTCCGTAGGCCATTGACCCCGTGACCTTAAACTATTGTCTCTCTCGCTGTTGTGGCCGAATTTTCGGGTAGCTACTCGCAGTTTCGAGCTCCGCGTGAAACAGTAAAGATGTGTGACAGCCGAGCTCTCCGCACGGGTCCAAAAGGACCCAAACAACGGTAAAGGGTCAAGAGCTACAAAGTTCGTAGTTATTGCCACTGTTAAATACTGTAAATGTCTGCATTCTACAGAGCAAACAAAGCAGGTAACAAGTGTGGGGTGTAGAAGATAAAAAGTTACAGGTCTATGGTGCAAGGCTTATTAATACCTTACTGAAGATAGCTTCAGGAACCAAAAAAAGTTCCTATGTCGGTTTTTTTTTTCATTTCATACATGAAAACCAAATATAGTGTTGAAGAAGAAAAACGAAGAAAGTTAAGAAAAAAGGTTTAGTCTGTAAGAAAGTTTACCCTATATTGATCAGCTTAGAAACTGCCAGTATTGTTAAACTGCGTGCTGATATAAGGGTACATTTGAATTGAACCGTTCAAGAGGAATGCTTTGGAGAATGTTTCGTCAATTTCGAGGAATATTGTGTGAAAACGTATAGTAAAAACAGGAACAGATGCAAATTGGTAGAATATTACATATTTCTGAGATACGATTTACTACTATGGAGCAGATTTACCCTTATTCAAACAGTAGTTATTCAGATAAATACCTTGTAATTACTCGACAAAGGCAAATACTTTCATTAATACCAAATGGTTACTCACTTTAGGAATAGGTTCTGGAAATTTTAAAAATTATCATGTTAACACATTGAGCATTAAACATTCAGCTACAGTAGACCATAAATTTCGACTCGGGTGTTTTCGTTTCTTTTTTACTTCGATAATTGCCATCTATCTTTTTAAGGCTATGATTAGGGGTGGTTCTTAACAGTGGCGGATCCAGGAATATTCAGTAAGGGGTCTGCATGTGGTTGGGTATCCAGTGTACACTGAACGAAGCGCCATCATAGGTATGTATGTTGCTTAGTCTCTGATGCCTATAAAAACTCAGGAAATGGGAAATGTGGGTGGTAGGCAAGCATCCAAATTTTACCATAGTTTTAAGTGTGATCACCATTTTCATTTTCAAATATTTGAAAATATGGAGCTTGTGTTGTAGAAAAGTTTGGATGCTGGGTCTCCTGCAAGGAAATTTGAACAGTTGGGGAATAACTGAAGAATTTGCATTTCTATCGGCAAATCGGAGGCTGGGTGGCGAGTAAAGATCGTTGTTGCTACATAATGTTATCCAACGCCTACGTAATGAGGCGCTCCGACGATTTGTTTGAGCTTATATTGGAGAAAATATGGAATTTTACAAAAGAAAATTTATGAAAATAGCATTGTTTATGCCAAACGGTGTCACTTGGTGATCTAGTGTCACAAGTGTAGCAAATTTCCGATTTTGTCCAACCCATAGCTCGGAAATTTTACCAATTTAAGTGAAGGTATGAGCGAGCACTTTGCTAAGGAATTGCAATGTGAGGCGCGCGAAACGCACGGGAAATTTTGCTTTCATGAATCAAATAATGACGAATATGAATATGAATAATATAATGACGAATATATAGCTTTTATTAGAGAAAATTGGTTGGGAAGTTCGTAATATCATGTGTTGTCAAAACCACACAGTAGACTGGTCTCACAATTGGCAAATTTTGCGAATTCTTCATTTTCATAGCCCCCTGCCCCGCCTGGGTGTCTAAGAAAAGGGGACGGAGAGGCAACGTGGTGCTAAATGTTTCAATATTTTAAACACTATGAAACTCCCAAGCTTTCAAAACATGGTCTTGAAAGTGTGGCTAATCATTACTTTCTTGTCATTTACGAGCAAAGCATCCTTCCTCTTGTCCTAGATTCCCAGGGCCTTTCCTGTTTCCCGCCACGTGTTACCGGGGAACGTGACAACTACCCCGTCCTAGTTACACGTGTATGCTGTATCCCATATTTTCAAGGTGTCGCCTAAATATTTATCTAACTTGGTGCGGCACAACTTTTAACCAATTGGGGACTGCATGTGTTCCCCTCTTCCCGAGACATGAAATATCCGAGCCTGCAAGTTTTGGTCCCACTCACACACTGGTACAGCAGACCTCAGACGACGAAAACGTGCGATAATCTGTACATAGTTAAATTTTAAAATCCCTTTTTTTACCGGCTCTTAATCGAACGGAATAAAAGCGCCAATCATCTTGAAACAGTACTAAATCTTCTTCTCATCTGTTTATTCACATATCAACTCGTATCGCCTACATACTCTGCAACATCCCCTTGCAAGTCTTCGCATACACGATTGGCCCATTATTCGACAGTAATCGTAGCCCCACGTACTGACAAAGACACACATGCGATGTCACAAACATCGTTACCAACGGCCGTTAGCGGAAAACGCTGGATTTAGAATTCGTCACTGCGCAATGTGTAATATAAATGGGAATTTACCAAATGATACGAAAGATAGATACATTATAATTTACATTTTTCATTTTATTGAAGAATATGACACAAAAATACGGTAATCAAATAATGTAAAAGCTATCGATGTATTCTTAAAAAGTAATAAGGCCTAGGTTACATTTAGCCGGGCTATCTTTACAATTTTTCACCATCCCGGTGTGCGGGGGAGGGGGGTTGCATAAAGGGAGGACAAGCTTAAGGAAGTTTCTATTTCAAGCTTCTGAGGAGTGAGGACCTACATTATTGGCCCTCACGAAACAGTTCAGTCTGTAAAGCTATATTGTTAAAACCTATTGAATACTAGAAGGTTTGTACTTGCTGGTAAGTACTAATTGAAGCCACTGAAAATGGTATGAAACGAAACGAAAAAAGCAAATAATGCGAGTCTCGATCGAGTAAACATTAAGCGCTTTACAAAAATGAGCAAACGGCCTACCATACTCACATTCACAGAGAAAAATGTTCTGCCACCAACACAAGTTAAACAGTTGTGTCAGGAACGTACCTTTCAGGCAACAGATGGGGGCTGTAAAATATTTCTACTTCAGATTAGGCATTTGCACATGCGCAGATTAAGCTGAGACGTGCCAACGGACTTTTAGTGGTTGACAAGCGTGTTAAACAAGAGGGGATTTTCGATGGTGTGGTCGTGGTGTAAGAACTAGCTTTAGTCTGCGCAGCGGCTTTCAAGTCTGGAACTATTTTATGAGTGATCAAATCAAGTATAAAAAGAAAGTCAATACAACTGCGTATCGACTTATCGTCCTTCGAAAAGAAGACTTCCTAAATGTCTCAAATGGGCTGAGTATTCTGTTGGAACACCGACAAGTTGGTGCAATCGGGTAAATAGTCGAAATTTCCACTTCATGGAAAAGTCAAAATAACTGCGTGGCAGATGAAATGCTGTATAACGTTCGTATTGTTCGTGTGTAGATAGAGTAGCATCACACTGAAGATAGTCATACCCCGAGCCAAGAAAGAAGGCACGGGTTCACTTGACAAACTGAGCAGATGCAAGAATCAAAGCTGTAGGTTTCGATTAATTAAATTAAAAACCTGTGGGAATACAATTACAAATTTCCAGAGCAATCTGTCAAATTATTGATAATAGGACTAAAACATATCACATAGGTATTTCATCTGCCGAAATTAACGCAAAAAGGCGTCAATGATTTCAAGTACATCCCTAGTCTTCATTTGGGCCGAGAACACCTGGTAGACATCCCAAAGTCAGTTTGCTGTTTACGATTTTTCTATGGCTAAAAATCGGCCAAGTCATGGGGCTATTGGCCAAGCCATGATGAGCTGCTTTAAAGAGCAGCATTTTGCTTTATTGTGGCTTTCTTCTTGTATGGTCAAATTTAATAAAGTTGCTTTAGTTATATTCAACAAAAAAACAGTACAATAAAAGAAGAAAAATACTATATAAAGACTATTTAAACTTCTAACCGAGGAACCTGAAGACAAAACGACTTTTAACAATGTGTTTATCAGGTTGCAATCATTAATGAGAACAAAATTAAACAAGACTTAATACTACGGTCACCAAAAAACACTACACAGAAGGAGAGAGTTAAAACTAAGAAAACCGTATTATTTTATTATTGAATGGTCCAAAAAAGGAATAATAGAAACAATACAAACAAAGAGAGACTTCTCCAGGGCAGTCGGTTATGGGGAGAGTTTTGTCGAAAATTTGTCACGGTAGACAGGGAGCAAGGGGACATTTTCTTACTTTTTAAACAAAGTAGGGCTCTAATCCAACTTAAATGGGCCAATCCCCTGATTTTCCAAAACTTTTCCCTTCTTCACACCAATTTTATAGAAACTCAGCCAGAAAATATCATCGAACCTAACCCTTCTTCAAGGTGAACTTCACACAAAAGTATTTTGGAAATCTTGCTCATCATTTTGAAATTTTTCATGTCATTGCTTTAGTTGATTTACAGATTTCAGTGCAAAATGAAATTTTAAAGTAACGATTGCTTAAAATCTGCTTGCAAGTCTTGGGGGATGCCTTTCCCGGCTGTCCAAGGGGTTGTGGAGGGTAAAAATGTAGTGACTGGTTATAACTTCTGCTTACAGCCCTGGTGGGTGCCATTTCCGGCTGCTCAAAGTGATGGTAGTGCTCCACTTAGAACTTTAGAATATTGTTGCTATGTTGTAATTTTTACCTTTTAACTTACCATATTCTTGAATTTGTCGGTACATGTTGTGAAAAATATCTATGATCGTTATGCCTTTCTTTTTTACTGAATGAATCGTTGCAGATTCCGTGAATATGGGTTTTGGTGGACAAAATTGCCTTTCTTGGTTACCGAGACTACTAACGATTCTACTATTCCTGGTTGGAGTACAGGTTTTGCTGTTCGCAGCTTTTAAAGAAAGCATGCTTTATCGAGATCCGCTTCCAAAGCGACGGTATGGGCTACTCTTTATTCCAGAAACTATTCTTCTTTACTTTGTTTATTGTTAGTTTATATATCAATATGCAAAATTTTTACGTTGAGGGAAATATGGTGTAAAAAAGTACATTCAGTGGGAATTGTTCATAGGGTTAAATCGTTCCGCCTTACCTTTTTAACACAGTTTAGAATGGAAATTCGTAACTTTTTGACATATATTTATCCGTTAACGCAAATGATGTTGAAAAATTGTTGTGTGCTCTTCTAAAATAGTCTTTTGGGCAGGATTATATTTTCGAACAAAAAATATTCTGCCCCCCCCCCCCCCAACTGAAACGCTTCCGTACGCATATGTCAATTAAGTATAAAACTTCAAATATATGGGAAGCCAAAGTTTTCCACAGGGAAATTTTCTAATGTGTTCCGACGGCCTTAATTTGCATGGAGATATTCTGTAGCCCCAACAGGTCAACAATTCACCCGACTACTATGTTCTTCTAATGTACTTTATAGGGTCAGATTCTACCATAATCCCCCAAATTTGTAATAACATTACAATTTTCCTCTAATATAAGCTTCGGATTTTTAAATATTTTTTAAAAAGGGTAAAACTTTGTACAATTAAAATAACAGAGCCATCATCTGTCATTTCAAAATACGAATTTTCTTACATTAGATTCCACATTTCTCAAATTAAATAAGTTCCTAATACTCAGTTTTACCTGAGAGCCTAGTACGTTTGTCCAGTACGATAAAATGCGTAACCTCAAAAGAATTTCAGCTATTGCCTATTGGTGTATAACGTTTTTGATTTTGCTCATAAAAAGGACAGATTCTTACAGAAACAGCCCAACTTTTTAATGGTCCTTACCAAAAGCAACATTTCTTTCAAAGGTTTTCTTCAAAACAAACGCCAGTTTTATATTTGCTATAAATAAAGCCAAAAATATTGGATCACTACGTGCAAACGAAACTCTGCCAAGTCACGTTCTACAGGAACTAACTCATCGCCCTTGTCGGGGCCCCGAAATGATGGCCCTGTCCGGCAAATCCTGGCCCCACCTCTGTTCTAATTTTCGTCTGTTATCACAAAGTTTCACATTTATAGCATACCCCACCAAATGTATTCGAGTGCTACACAGTGTACTTGGTGACTGTGTAAATCCATCGGTTCTTGCAGGATCAAATAAAAAAAAAGGAAAAATACATGTAAATTATGATGACCAAAAGTCTTTGTATTGTTTGCGATTTTGATAGTTAATTTTGAATAAAAAACAAACACATGCTAAGGGAAGTACTTGTTCTTTAGGTATTTAAGCTGCCAATAATGTAAAATACACGAGAATCTAATTTCGGACTAAGCCGGTTGAGAAATTACTCCAAAGGATGGGGTTTTGCAGTCTTGGCAGCTTCTGTGATTTATTAAACCTTCATTAATCTGGTAGGAATACTTAGGCCATGCACGATCGGATAAGAAGGTGTTTGTTGAAGATTCACACTTCCCTGCTACCGCAAGAGCTCTCCATACCGTATGTTAGGTGACTGATCTGCAATACAAGTGTCATGCGCTTTGTTTATTCAATCAAGAATCTCTTTCTTAGCTAAGTTACTACAAACATTGCATGATAAACAAAAAAGCTAAAAAATTACCCCTATGAGGGGTAGAACACAAGGATTACCCCCAATCTACCGCATATCTCATGTAGGTATTCAGGTATTACAAAGAAAACAGTCAATGCTTTAAATACCATCAAATTTGCACCAGTCAAGAGGAGGGGGACTTGTGTTTCTTCATTCATTAATGATAGCTGGTGAAATGACTTCTCTATGAAGCAAAAAAACATGCAGTACCGACTGCGAAAGTTTGACAATAGGGTTCCGGTCATTTTATTTACAGAGGGAATTCACACAATATATTGCCTTCTAATACCCAATTTGTCGATCTACCTAAAAGGAATAACAATACGCTGGATTTGTGCTATGGTAATATCAATGGCGACGTAACTACAAGGTAAAATCCCTAGCCCAGCTTGGGACTTCTGACAACTCTATTATCCCTACGTCACCTACTTGCCGGCGTGAGCTGGAAAGATCCAAGCTCATCGTTAAGACGCAATAAGTCTGGAACGAAGAAACCCTAGACTAACTGCGCGGTTGTTTTGATGCCCCCACAATGAATGCTTTTAAGTCAGGATTGGGTTCCTTAAGTCTTGATAAAATTTTTAGTAGAGCTCATTTTAGTGATTAGTTTCCTGCTCAGCTTTCTGTGCCTGCATGTTACATCACGTTTTGTGGAGATTATGCAGTAACTCACCAGAACCAGACTGGAATGTGTTTGATGGTCAAAGCATACACGACACCACAATAACTGTTACAGAGTATATAAAATTCTGTGTGGATGCTAATCCTTAAGAGTCATTACATATTTTCCTAAATAAAAAACTGTGGGTATCAAAACAGTTCAAGTGAACCTCAAGTCAAAATATTCAAATGATCTTTGAAAATGTTACATTGCGCAATAATTTGTGATGTCATTCTTGTACTACTCAAATTGCAATCATTGTAATTCTTTGTTTTTCCAAACGTTACTTCACCTTTTCCCAAGGTGTGATATTAGTCCTACTCTTATGAGGTGTAGATAATTAATCCCTCCTTGTGAATATGCTATTTTAGCAAACAGGAAGTTTCAAGGTCATGGAAACGTTTTTATTATAAAGGGAAACAAAGCACTTTAAGTGAAGTTGTACAACAAGACATTAACAAATTATTGCGCAATCGTCAAATTTGTTTTAAGTGGATAAACTTCAATATTTTATATCTCAGCTCAGGAATGTCATATGAAGATGGAAGTTGGACTGTAAGAGTTCATTTTTCATGCTCTTAAATAAAAAATTTTGAATTTTTTGACTTGAGGTACATTTAAAAATCTTAAGTGTTTGAAAAGATCGGATCACGATCTTGTTATAGAAAAGCAACATGAGATAAACAAGGAAGTGAAGAGATGTAAACAAGAGCATGGGAAGAAAATGGAAGATAAATTTGAGGAGGGAAATTCCAAAGCAGCTTGGCAAGTGATGCAGAGTATAAGTGGTCATAAATGGAAAATAGATGTGGAACAATTAGAAATAGACAAAAAAGGGTTAATGGTCTGTAGGTTCGATGTCAAAAGTGACAAACTGGATAATACAGAAATTGAAAACAAATTGCGTACCACCCCTACCTTTGTCAACACCGCCGCAGACTTGTTGTTAATGAATCTGATGCGAGGAAGCATTTTGCTAATTTTAAGATAGGTAAAGCAACAGGCCCAGATGGTATCACTTATATGTTAATAAAAAGTTGTATTTCTCAGTTAGCGCCAGTGTTCACTCCAGTGGCGTAGATAGGATTTTTTCCAGGGGGGGGGGGGGGGGAGCGGTATGAAGTTTCCCCAAAACTTTTCCCGGTCAGTGTGTAAGTATTTCATATAAAATATGCAAACTTACAAGTATAACAACATTACCATGTCATTTTGTAATATTACTTGCATTTTAATCTTAAAGTATAACATAGAGCAACCGGAAATAACAAAGTATATTATTTTGGTAAGCAATATTTGGTTAATTTGTATGTACTAACGCAGTGGCGTATGCAGGATTTCTCTGAAGGGGAAGGGGCATGCAGTATGGTCTAAGGGGAGGGGTGTCCGGAAATTTTTTGACGTTTTCAAGAAGCCTACATGCAAAATGGTGCAAATTTTCGACTTTGACAGGAACAGTGTTAATAGTTGAATCGTGGTGGTTCATGAGGATAAAAATGAAACTTTTGTGTCTTGACATGCATTTCTTTATGCCATTTATGCTACCTTACGAAGAAAAACTTGTCATTAAATTTGCACACAATTAGGAGTCAAAATAAAAGAGCAATGAGCGGCATTTGTGGTTTTTCTTGGCCACAAAATGTTATTTTGTCATAAAGATTATACAAACGGAGCGCCACCATTGGTTGGAACGGAGCCTAGAGAACATTTGGAAAAATTAGACCCCTTAGATGACCGGAATTAGCATTTTCTAGGCTAATACGAAGAATCTAGCCTTTCTTCTTTTGTCGTTTGCAATAAAATGCTCACTTCAAAATATGTTCGCAAACTGCAAAGTGATCAGACAGTAAAGAGCTAATTTTACCCAAAAGACCGAGCGAAGCGCCACCATTAATTGGCGCGGAGGGTAAGGAAAATTTCGAAAAATCAGACCCCTCAGATGGTCTTAATAGCGTATTTATACTTGTAAAGAGAATCTAAACATGTGCTCTTTTTTATCGATGCCACCAGTGGGAAACAGATTCTACCTTTTCATTTAAAAATTGGAATTTGACAGAATTTGCTTAGGTCTATTTGTAGGAATTAAAAAAAATGGCATCACTGAAAGACCTTGCAGGGACAATCCTTCCCCTTTGAAAATTTTTGAAAAATTGGGTGTCCTTATAAGCAATCTGGTGCCACATATGCTATCTTTTGGAGTAAAATCTGTGTTAATAAAGTTAGACTACGTATTTAAAAGAACAAAGAAAAAATGACATCTGTGACGGGGGCATGACCCAATGGTCTTCTCTTCGCACGCCAATAAGGAGGCCTAATAGTGGTTCGATCACACAGGATATCCTGTGAGAAAAGCAGTCTGTTAAGTGTAGAAGGCTACAAGGTACTCATTGTCCATTTATTGTTACACTCAAAGTGAGCAGAAAGCTATTTTCCCGAACTAGCTTGTAAGCATCGTTATGTACACAGAGTAAAACGGTACAGCTCTGCTAGCTTGTAGAAGAACATAACAACTTCGGGGGTCTACGCTAGTGACTTGTTAGTTTTTACATCCTTTTACTGAATTCCCAAAGTATCACCTGAATAACAGCTTCCTGTACACTGAAATGCACTGATCATAACCCCCGTGCGTATATACAAGCACAAGGCCAGGGAACATTCAATCTGCTACGCGGCGAGGACAATTCTGTGGAACGCGAAATAGGCCTGCTCATGCGACACTGACGAAATCTGAGTTAATTTGTTGCATGAAAATACGAATAATGTATGAGAAATGTCTCACAATTTCTTATTCTAACAAAAATTTTAAGAAATTTTCGTGAAATTTTTGTAATAATAAGATTCATCAAATTTCCCCATTTTCATCAAATTTCCCCAAATATTTTTCCGGGGGGGGCCAACTTGCCCCCCCTGCCCCCCAGTAGCTACGCCACTGGTTCACTCCTATCTTCCAAAGAGCACTTGATGAAGGAATTACCCGAGAGATATGGAAACCTCAATCATAACCCCGGTTACTAAAAGGAAGGGGGTTTCAGTTTTGAATGTTTACCGTCCAGTATCAATCACATCTAAAGTCATGAAATGTTTGAAAGGGGTAGCTCTTAAACTCCTTCTCACTGAAAAGGGGGTTAGTATAGATAAAAGTCAGGTTGCCTATCAAAGCAAAAAACGGGGGGTGGATGACGCCATACTTGTTTACTAACATGAAGTTTCTAAGCATTATGATCGTCCTAAAACATCTGTGGTCAGTGTTTATTGACCTTTTTAGTGCTTCCAACACTATTAAACCAAGTACAATGGTGCAAAAACTGTTTAAAATGGAAGTCAACAATTACATCATTCTTTTGGTCTTAAAGTATCTGTACTGTAGGCCTCAGATGGTAAAAATGGGTGACTTCAAATCTGACCAATATTTCATTAGCACGGGAGCCCACAAGTTTGTATCCTATTCCAAGTTTAATTTTGCTTGTACACAAATGATTGCCAGATATCAAGTGTTCAGTGCAACATTATCAAATATGCTGATGATACTGTCCTTACTGGTTTAATTTATGGCAATGATGGTTCTACCTTCGTTAGTGAGGTACAACAATCTGTAGACTTGTGTAAAAAATAGCCTTGTGTTAAACGTTTATAAAACTAAAGACCTAATGTTTGATTTTAGTAAAGGCAATAACACGCATGACCACCTTATAATCAATGCCTGAAAGCTTTTGAGAGGGTGGAAATTTATAAGTACCTTGGAACATATATTTACAATAAATTCAACTGGGTTGCCCACGCAAAATCTGTTAAGTATAAAGCCTACCAACGACTGTATTTACTTAGGAAGTTAAAACAATGTGGAGTAGATGCTACGATAATGGTTGTTTTACCAGTGTATAGTCCAAAGTATTCTTACATTCAGTATTATTTGCTACTTTGGTAGTATGCCAAAGAAGCACCGTGATGAACTGGAACTTGTTGGTGAGCTAGCCGAACGTTGTATTGGTGCAAGCTTTCATCACTCCTATGCATATAGGAAACATACCTATTCAAGAAACAAGAGAGCATAGGTAAAGACATCACACACCACTTCCACAGATTAATCTCGTTTAACAGATCGTGTAATAGATTACAGGTGCCACTCATTAAAATATCAAGGTTCCGAAATTCGTTCCTACCAGAGGTATTACATTTGTTCAATTCTCATGTGAAGAGATCTGTCCACAGTGTAAGTCTATGATCTTTTACCTTCATTTTTATTCTAAATTCTACTTTTTATCGTTCTGATACTTTTACCTACCTCTTTCTTCTGTAAATGTTTACCCTTTTATGTTCTTTTTCTTTATTTGTGAGGGTATAATTTGCACTGTCGACGGAAAATCTTTTTCGATTTTATCGATTGAAATGGATGATAAACAGCTATCTTTTTCCATTTTATCGATTGAAATGGATAATAAACAGGTATCTTTTCTTATCATATTTAATAACGGTACAAACTTTTCAAAGTATTGCTTCTCTCTCAGGATACAACGAAACTGGGACACATGGTTTGCTAGTAGTAGATCTTTGCGGAGACAGGAGAAAACTCCTAGATGAGATAATTCCATTTTGAGACCATTACTGATCGTGTGAAGCTTCTTTTTTAGTCTAATCTCTGTAGCTTTACGTTCTGAATCGTAGCGGAATCCCCCTTATAAAGCACACTTTGACATTGTAAATGCCATGGATAGGGAGATGGATAGAGAGAAACCATGTGGAGTTGGAAAGTCCTTCGTTTTGTCTGTTTATTATTATTAAATCGGAGTGTAATTAGTGCCAGCTGAGTGACGTGAAGAAAACCTCAAGAAGCTCCGCTTCGCCTCAAACACAAACCAAGGATTGGCGAACGTCATCTCTGAACGAAGTAATAATTCCTGCTGATAAAACTCGAAATTTTATACACAAAATTCCGGATAATAACGCCAAGCTACTCAATGACAACATTACACAAAAACAGAAATTTGCTGATGCATCTCTTGTTGCCGACATCAGCAAAGAACAAACATTATTGGACTCTACGACTGACCTTCAAGACCATATCAAATAGTTGGGAAGAAGACCTCTCAGATTGTGATCGTAATTGGGCAATCTTTACACACTTAGCACCCGCAGTAACATGCATTTTGGGAGACCGTACTGAAGCAAGCTTACGCAGAGCGAAGACGGACATAGTCTTAAGTAATTAAATATTTTTAGAAATTGGAGCAAATTAGAAAGTTAAAAATTCAAAAGAAAATCGTTATAGTAGACAGCGATTGCCAGGGAGTGAACTGTGTCTAGAGTCTTCGTTATAGAATTTCAATGAGAGCTTAATTGCGAAGTTTCACACTGCACATTTTCGTGTTCAAGATGAGAATATGTCGAAATGTCATGTGAGGAGAGAGAAAAAAAGATATTTCCAAAAAAGAGTGATACCTTCCTTCTTATTCTTCTGTCTCCACTATAAATGCTATATATCAGCCTGTTGTCTTTTTTCTGCTTATCTAGTATGCATTATATGTACATACTTTCGCATCACTTAACGTATGTGCACACAAAATGCATGGCATTTTATTGGATCTTGTATCGCAGTGCTCCACTCCAGGTACCATCATGCATTACATTTCAAGACGGCTGACTGACTACATGTGTACTGCAAATAGAAAAGAGGCATATACAAAGCGGGATATACCGTCTTCAGGAATACTGGAATAATTTATCCACGGACCCATGTGAGAAAGTATATTTCCTGTCTTTATGTGTGTATTCGGTAATTGTTGGACAGCTTCAGGATGGTTTCGGGATAAATTTGTGACCATTTGCCGAAGGTGACCTAAAATCTCCCGATGATACTTGGGCATTTTGGCCGACAATTTTGCCTAAAATTGGTTTTATGAAAACTTGCGAAGTTAGTCTGGTAAGTTTCATAGTTTTCTCGATCGTAACTGGAATAAAACAGAATAAATAAGCCATTATTTCATCTCAAAGGTACACTTTCATAAGCTCCTAAAATTCAAAATTGTGTGACGTCATCAGAGCTAAATATATATTGCGGTGACCCCGAGGTCAGCTTCCCAACTTCAATCACATGTAGGAAAGAGAACCTCTAAACACTGTTACCAAACATGAAGAGAAATTCCACCAACAAAATATCATGCAGATTAAACAACCCTGCCAAGAGCGAAATGGGACGAGTAAGTAAAATTACCCTTGAGTGTACAAATTAAAACGTTAAGGGCCTCCACGAGAGTTTATCAGTGGAGAAGCACATCCTCCACCATAATCGACTGGGTTACATCCCTCAGGCATAAGCAGTCCCGGACCTCTATGATCTTTGACAACGTAGACTTCTACCTCTCCATATCTCAGCAACCACTTATCACTTACCTTGCACGGGCTGAACAACGTGTGCGTATCTCGGGACTGGACCTATCTATCATCATGCATGCCAGAGAGTCCGTCCTGTTTAGTAAAAATACACCCTGGGCGAAACGAAGAATCCACCACTTCTTTGAAGTCACAATGGGCAGTTTCGATGGAGCTTACGTATATGAACTGGTCGGTCTTTCTATCCTTAACAGCCTTAGCAAGCACAGTTATGTCTCCGACGTTGGACTTTACAGGGATGACGGGCTTGCATTCTTGAGGACGCAATCCGAAAGACTCGATGGCAGAGCTAGCAAGGATTTAATCAAGACCTTCAACGAGTTTGACTTGAGAATTACTATCGAAACTAACCTCCATACCGTCAACTTTCTCGATGTCACACTTAACACGAGAGATTGAACCGATGCCCCCTACAGGAAACCCAACGACACCCCCTGTTGATTAATATCCAGTCAAAACACCCACCCAGCATTCTTAGAAATATCCCATCGTTTGTAAACAAACGTTTTACTGAGCTGTCCTGCAATTAAGCAGCTTTTGACGCTGCGGCACATTAGACTCTATGGCATTAGACTCTATCTTTTTTCATTATATTGGACCTTCGGTACGCGTTATTCAATTTTATATTTTAATTCATTTTAAGACACATTCACAAAGAAAAATAACCGAGATGAAGTTTATCCTAAGATTTAAGACGCACATAAATGGGCTTAATAGGGAATTAGGACCACTGAACCATTAAACTTTTCAAAAGCATCTGTAGTTTGACTTACCCTTTACCGTTTCTATTAAGTTTAAGTTTCTAGTATTTCACTTCGTGTTTCATTACTGGCGGAAGAAGATCCCAGGTAGGATTGAAAATTTTCAATATTATATTATATCTCTGTACATTGCAGTGTCAACCAGGCACATTTTACTTGCCTTTATTACAGGTCTTTATATCAAAGTACACACACGGACTCTCACTTATTTACTATATATATAAAAAATACATATATATATATGTATATATATATATATATATATACGCGCAGATAAAACAATTTCCCCCTAAGGTGGGAATTAGCGTTATATATATATATATATATATATATATATATATATATATATATATATATATATATATATAAATCAAATTGGTAAAGCTGGAAAATCTGGCTGAGGTGAAAAAACGATGTTGACTCCACCGGGATTCGAACTCGGGACCTCCCGCTTTCTAGTGCGGACGCTCTAACCACTGAGCCATGAAGCCAAGTTGGTTTGGCCTTTGTTCAAATAACAGATGAAGCAACTCGCAATTCACCTCCTGAGCAGGCGCCTAATTTTTCGGAACAGCACTAGTTCTCGTTTGACGCAAGCCCAACCAGAGATCAAAGTTGATGCTATCCAGCTGAACACAATTGTTTATTCGCCAGCGGATCTCCGAAGAGATACAGAAACCTGTGAAAGCAGAAGAGATGAAGTGAAAATATATATATATATATATATATATATATATATATATATATATATATATATATATATATATATATATATTTACCTGGATCCTACCTTTGGTCGACATTCCTTCGTCTAAAAATGTACATTAGGTCGACAATTACGATAGGTCAACATTTTCGTGTCGACCTAATGTTTGGTTCACGATTTCAACCCCTTCTGCATACATTCTTAATGAAATAAGTGCATGTATAATACCTTCATGGCGCCCTCTTTATTGTGTCTGTATATAGACGTAATAAACACAATGTATAGTATGTAGATTTGCACGTGAAAAAAGAGGTGTTATATCTTGCGTTGTCTAAAAATGTACATTAAGTAAACACGTAAATATTGCAAAATACCTTTAATACTTTGTTTATTTTATTATAACTTGTGCGTACGTCATACATAATAATTATACCATACATATTATTGTTGGCGCTGTTGAAGTTTATGGTGGTATTTTATTTGAATTTTTTAGTGTCTGTATGTGCAGATACATTCAAATATGTGAAATATGTATATGTCGACTTAAGGTCGATGTCGACCTAAGGTAGGATCTAGCGTTATATATATATATATATATATATATATATATAAATATATAACATGGTGAAGTCCGTGCGTTGGTGGAAAATAAATACACAAAATAAGCAGAAAAAGAGCAATGCCTCTGCCACCAACCAAGAAAAACAAAAACGATGGTACATTCTGTAATCCCGTGCTTTATAGATGACCAAAAAGCAAATAGTAACAAAATACAGAATATGTACAAACTGAACGTTTCGAACCTCCTAGATTCCTTATCGACAGTATAATGGAAAGCTTAACAATGTTACGGAGAGGAAAGTACAAGCGACCTGATCAGCGGTCACGCTTGTTGGCCATGAATGAAAGGTCACGGTTAAGACCGTGGACGTGACTCTCACACCTGAAGATTAGCCTTAATTCTTGTTTTTTACGAATCTCAGTTGTAGAAAAGCCTCCCATCAATATCGCGAATTTTAAATCGTTCACACTGTGGAGGGGTTTGTTGAAGTGTTCTGCGACAGGGAAGCCGGTGCTTTTGTTACGAATGCTAGATTTGTGGTTGTTGAATCTTAGCCTAAATCTGGAGGAGGTCTCACCTATGTAAGAGATCGTCGGACACTTGTCACACAAAAGAAGGTAAATGACATTGGAGGAATTACAAGAGTACGGGCCCGGTGATAATTGAATTCCCTTGGGGTGGATGTGCACTGTACGCTCTGTGATCATATGGTTGCATACTTGGCAACGACTACTACCACAAGGGAAATTACCTCTGGGAGGGGTAGCCAGGGAAGGATTGAGCTTGGTGTGAACCAAGATTCTGCGTAAACTGGGCGGTTGCTTGTAAGCAGTCGCCATGGGGGTTCATTGAAAATATCTCTGATAGTGGGGTCTAGGCTGAGATTTCGCCACGAAGTCTTGATTCTTTTGAGTAGGGAGGAAAGTTTAGGGTTATAGGTAACTACAATGGGGATTCGTTTAGTTTCATTCCTGGCACGGTAACAAAGCAGATTGTTTCTATCTAACTGCTGGACCTTACTGAAGTAAGAGTCAATAAGTTTAAAAGGATACCCCCTATGTAAAAGGTATCCAGCAAAATCGACCATGTGTCGTAGTTGGTCGGCTTCGGTAGAGCAGATACGTTTGATTCTTAGGAATTGACTAAAAATGATCGAATGTTTGATATGAGAAGGATGGAAACTGCCAAAATGTAGATAAGAATGACTGTCCGTGGGTTTTGTGAATAACGAAGTCTTAAGGCAACAGCCTGTGACATGCACAACCGTGTCCAGAAACGGTAATTGAGTTTGTGAATATTCCATAGTGAACTTAATGGAACTATGAAAAGAATTTACAAAATCCTTGAACTTAAGTAATTCCTGTAGGCCGTGAGGCCAAATTAGAAAAATGTCATCGATGTAACGAACATAAAAAGAGGGTTTCTTGGGGAAAGCCTCGAGGAGGGGTTGCTCTAAAGAGGCCATGAAGAGGTTAGCGTAACTTGGGGCCATCTTAGTACCCATGGCGACTGCTTACAAGCAACCACCCAGTTTACGCAGAATCTTGGTTCACACCAAGCTCAATCCTTCCCTGGCTACCCCTCCCAGAGGTAATTTCCCTTGTGGTAGTAGTCGTTGCCAAGTATGCAACCATATGATCACAGAGCGTACAGTGCACATCCACCCCAAGGGAATTCAATTATCACCGGGCCCGTACTCTTGTAATTCCTCCAATGTCATTTACCTTCTTTTGTGTGATAAGTGTCCGACGATCTCTTACATAGGTGAGACCTCCTCCAAATTTAGGCTAAGATTCAACAACCACAAATCTAGCATTCGTAACAAAAGCACCGGCTTCCCTGTCGCAGAACACTTCAACAAACCCCTCCACAGTGTGAACGATTTAAAATTCGCGATATTGATGGGAGGCTTTTCTACACCTGAGATTCGTAAAAAACAAGAATTAAGGCTAATCTTCAGGTGTGAGAGTCACGTCCACGGTCTTAACCGTGACCTTTCATTCATGGCCAACAAGCGTGACCGCTGATCAGGTCGCTTGTACTTTCCTCTCCGTAACATTGTTAAGCTTTCCATTATACTGTCGATAAGGAATCTAGGAGGTTCGAAACGTTCAGTTTGTACATATTCTGTATTTTGTTACTATTTGCTTTTTGGTCATCTATAAAGCACGGGATTACAGAATGTACCATCGTTTTCGTTTTTCTTGGTTGGTGGCAGAGGCATTGCTTTTTTTCTGCTTATTTTGTGTATAAATATATATATATATATATATATATATATATATATATATATATATATATATATATGTATAACAAATAGTAAAAACTGGTAAAACAAGAGCATATATTTAGCTTTCAGGACCACCGGCCCCTTCCTCAGAAACGTGTTTAGACAACTAAAAGGCAAAACGAAAAACAGACACTATAAAACGGATGAAAGGCAAAACGCACCTACTAGAAATCTAAAAACAAACCCAACCCAACACAAAAGATAAAATGTAAAAACTAGGACCCTACAAAGGAGATAAAAGCCTTTGGAATAAAGCATTGTTTCGGGGATCTCTTGAACTTTTGAATTTGACTATCTCTGAAAGGTTAGTACAGTTGCGTAAGTGCGAGGCTGCTATCGAGAAGTTAAGTAATGAAGTTATCGATGGGAAAGGTTTAACTGTGTACTTCGAACTTAAGCATGAAGTGGATTCTTTAACTAGTCATTTTATGGGTTCTATCCGTATCAAACATCATTCTAAATTGCTCAAGTTTAAACGTCATCCTTTGTTACCTAGACATCGCTCAACGGACCCGAGTACCCTTGACTGGTGGGAGGAGGGACTGTCATCTTTCATCGATTCCGTTTCCCCAGCCTCGCCTGATAACATTGGGTCGGGTTTCACTGATAGACACTGGGAGCTTTCGCCTCAGAAAGGAGCAACTGAGTACGATTTACACCCCGAACCTTCGGACTCTGTTTTAAACAAAGCGAGTCTACCCATTCTTAATATTGCACGGACTAATGTTGACTGCAATCACCACTCTGTAAAGAACATAGGGCGTTCATCCAGACGTAAAAATAGTAACGAGGATTTAGCACCCTCCAATTCCGATTTAGTTGTCGATACGGATGATTCTGTCGATTCGGCTGATCATATAGATGATCCCAGTCCATTTTCTGGGTTGAATACAGCTTTTGATAATACTAGTACCAGGGTAACCGGGAGTGTTCCTGATGGTCCGACTGATTCACTCCTGGGAGAATCAAGTATCCAGCCGGTAGAAAAATGTTCGGGTTACCTCAGCAGGGATATGGAACCGGTCACTTTGAGGGGAGACAAATATTCAACAGTTATTAATCTGTGTTCTAAAGAGCTGTCGTTTGCCCAGTTGGATCTTCTTGCGAAAGGCTTAACGTTTGCTCCGGTGCCCCCTCATTTTGACCGTCTCGCCCTCAAAGAAAGTATATCGAGGTTTGGACGCTCGTTACGCTTAGTTGAGTATTTCCACGACAGGGAAACTTCCACTGATGTCGGTGACTTAAAATTTCGTAAAAAGTCATCCTGGATTCCTCCAATTAACAGAGACAAACATCTTGACGCCTTCATTGATGTGGTTGAAAAAGAATTATTGGAAGCGCCATGCCGCAGTTTTTTCAGTAATTTATCTTTTCAGGAACGTTCCGTGATTACAGAATTACAAAATAACATTGAACTTGTTATTAAGGAAGCTGACAAAGGTTCAGGGGTTGTCGTTATGGACAAAGAAAGGTATGTTAAAGAAGGCTATCGTCATTTGGGTGATGATTCTGTATATAAAAGGGTTGACAGTAGTTTTATTAGCAATGTTGAAAATGAAGCATCCTTGATGCTCCAGTCTTTGGTTAGCCAGAATGCTATCTCTGATGATATGTGTGAGTTTGCTACCCCCACTGATTCTAGAGCTGCCCGATTCTATCTTTTATCTAAGGTTCACAAAAATGGGGTGCCCGGGAGGCCCGTTATTTCTGGGTGTGGTTCTGCCACTGAGGGGATTTCAGAATTAGTTATTTTAGTATTATTATTTTTTATTAAACCCCTTGTGCCTACTGTTCCTTCTTATGTTCGGGATACAATGGACTTTCTTGATAAGTTACGTAAGCTTGGTCCCCTTCCCAAAGATGCTATCATCGCTACCATAGATGTGGGTCTCTCTACCCCAGTATTCCTCATAAGGTTGGGCTCGAAGCTCTTCGGAGTTTCTTGAGCCATAGACAACTCCCAACTCAGGTTGTTAGTGCTGTGTGTAAAATGGCTCATTTTGTCCTAAACAATAATGTCTTTGAATTTAATGAAGAGTTCTTTTTACAAACCTCAGGTACCGCCATAGGTACTAAAATGGCCCCCTCTTATGCTAATATTTTTATGAGTGTGTTTGAGGAACAAGCGCTTGCGTCCTTTCCTTATAAACCAGACGTGTGGCTCAGGTTTATTGATGATATCTTTGTTGTTTGGACTGCGGGGTCTGGTAAATTTCTCGAGTTTATGGAGGTTCTTAATTCTCAGCACCCCAACTTAAAGTTCACTTTTGATTTTTCTTTTTCTACTGTTCACTCTTTGGATGTAACTTTTGTTAAAAATGAAGCGGGTTTAATCAGCACTGACCTTTATATTAAGCCGACCGACACCCATCAATTTCTTTTGTCTAACAGTTGTCATCCTGGTCATATTAAGCGTAGTATCGCGTATAGTCAAACTATGAGGATCCTTAGAATCTGTTCTAACCCTCAAACTGCAGTTCGTCGTTGCAATGATCTTGCCACATACCTTGTAAAACGCGGCTATAATCGACGTAAAGTTATGCAGCAGATTAAAAGGGCCCGTTCCAATTTTACTAACCCCACCCATCCCCCAGCTAGTACTGAAGAGGAATACAAGAAGGTTTACTTTACTGTTGACTACCATCCGGGGTTACCTGATATTAGCGGCATTTTACATAAAAATATGTCTCTTCTCCATTGTTCTTCACTAATGAAGCGTGTTATTCCTCACCCCCCTGTTGTTAGCTTCCGTCAACCCCCCAATCTCAAAAAATTATTAGTCCGGGCTAAACTTAAAACTCCTCCCAGTCGGGGGACCCCCTGCGCACCTTGTAATAAGAACAAGACCAAACCCTGTCAGTTGTGCGGTCTGCTTATTTGTAATAATTTTATTGTCAGTACTTCTTCTGGTAGAAAGTTCAGGTGCAGAAATTTTAATACTTCTTGTGATGCTAAATTGGTTATTTATTGTATCTTTTGTCGAATTGTAATTAACAGTATGTGGGTCAAACTAATAACTTTAGAATCCGTATGAATGCTCATAAGTCAGATCTTTCAAAATGTGTTAAGGGTGGTTCTGATTTTAAACATTGCACAGAGCTTTACAAGCATCTCAAGGCACATTCACCTACCAAGTTCTATTTTCAAATTTTAGATGTAGTGCATTCTAAAAGTAAAAGTAAAAGTAAAATAAGGGTAGGTGGTGCCACCATCTGACGTCACGTAACAGCCGTCGAACCGCACATTTTTTAGGAAACGCCCGAGTCATACGTGTGACTCATGCGAAAGAACATTTAGGCTTTATAGTTTGGCCGGGGGTTGTAAGACATTAATGTTCCACAATTTAGCTCTACTGGCAGGTGGATGCAAAAACGCTTTTAAACAAGCGGGGTGTGAAATTAGTTTGATTCTTATGATCAAGCTAGACCGGTTTCTGCTCTCATGCGTTATAATAGCGGAACTTCATCAGTAGCAAACCTTTTACTCTGTGTAGGTTTGGGATATTCAAAATGTTTAAATATTGTCTTTCTCGATTGCGTCAATTAGAGCATCGAGGAAAGTATCGCCCAAAGCTATTTCTTCAGAATTTGAGTCGTTCTCAAAACGTGACCTCACTAGGAGATCTTTCAGATTTTTTGCCCGTTTATAGGCAATTATCGGGTTTTTCGGAAATAGCTTTTTTAATTGCTCATGTTCGGAAATAAGGTGCCAATGTTTGGTTAAGGCATTTTTGATATGCGCTGTCCGAACATGTGGGGTGTAGGTCAGTTTAAAAACTAGTGGTATAGTTTTTGTTTTTGATTCCGTAGTTAATAGATTGCCTCTCTCTGTATGCTTGATAGTCGAGGTGGCGGATTCTATTTCAGCACGGGAATAATTTCTCATTAATAACTTCTCTGTGAAAGAGTCACATTTCTCTTGGAAATCACTCACATTATTGCACAGGCGGGCGTATCTCAGTACTTCGCCTTTGATAAAGCCTTTAAAAGTGGCTAAGGGGTGTGAAGAATCTCGATCAAGGTATTGGTAAGTTTCTGTGGATTTAGTAAAGACTTTTGTGTCTAGGATACCACAGGAGCGGAAACGTTTACCTTTAAATATTTTGAGATCTAAGTAAGTGACTTCCTCAAAGGATATTTCAGCAGTGAATTTGAAAAATTCGTGAGAAGTATTAAGGTTTACCACTAGATTTTGAAGTTCCGTTTGGGTTCCTTTGTACAACAATAAAATATCATCCCTGTACCGAAGCCATTTTATTATGTTCGGATCTGTAGATATTATGCCTTTCTCTAACGGATGCATAACAATATCACAGATTTCAGGCGAAGCTTGACTGCCCATGGCGCAACCTATTTTTTGTAGGTAGAAGTTGCCGTTAAATTCAAAACAATTTCTGGTTAGAATTAGTTCGACAAGGTTGCGCATAGAGCAGGGAGATATTTTCTTTATCTCGTATAAGCTTTGAGGAGCTTCGGAGTAGGCTTTCTGAACAAGATCTAAAGCTTCATCTTGTGGGGTGTTTGTGTACATAGAAACAACGTCCAAAGTGGCGAGAATGACATTTTCTGGGAGAGGTGTAGCTTCCAGTAAGCTAAGGATATGTTTCGTATCCTTAACATAGGTGTTTTGTTTTACCACGATAGGAAGCAAGAAATAATCCACAAATTGAGATATTTTTTCTGTGGGGGATCCGTTACCGCTAATTATTGGTCGACCAGCAAATTTTGAGTTAGCCGGCGGGGGTTTATGTACTTTAGGGAGTACGTAAATGACCGGGGTGCGGATCGTGTGGTTTAGTGGATTTAAATAGTTGAAAATCTCCTCGTCAATCTCTTTTTTGGAGAACATATCTCGAAGAGTTTCGAGCACTAATTTTTTTGTGTCGAGGGTTATATCGCTATCAAGTTTTTGATAATGAGGACTTTCTAATTGCCTTTCAATTTCGGCTTGGTAGTCCGTGCGATTTAGAATTGCAATACCTCTGCCTTTATCAAAGGGTTTAAGGATGACAGATCTGTCTTTAGCCAGTGATCTGAGAGCAACCTTTTCAGCCTTAGAGATGTTATTTTGGGCATAATAGATAGGTATTTCCGCAAGTTCTCTTTTAGTAGCTTCGAGATAGTCTTCAAGGTTGCGACTATATGTCACCTGTGGTGACCAAGTCGACGGTAGTCGGAACTTATGAAATAACCTTTGCTCTTTATCTTGCATAACGAATCGTATTCTCATTTTTCTTGTTAGATCCTTTAAGGACTTGAGAATATCGATTCTAGAAGATTTTTCGGGTGTAATTATGAATTTTAGACCTTTTCCCAACGCAATATTCTCTATATCTGATATTTTTCTATCAGAGAGATTTTTGACGTACTTGAGGGAGTCTTTCGCCTTTAGTTTAAGGTTGTGGGCATTAAGTAGACTACTTTTAGCCTCGTGTTTCCTTTGGCGGGTATGAGATCGGTTAATGCTTTTAGTAGCTTTAAGAGGACGGACAAATTTGCGTTTTTCGCGGGTTTATTTGCACGTTTAGTCGTGGGGTTATTGGTATTTTCGATTACCGGGGTTTTAGAAAAAGAAAGAGAAGACACAGACACAAGCATGTTTGTAGAGGTAGTGAGCCTTTTCTTCTGTAGGATAGGATAGCCCTTAAAAGAGCTGTTTGGTTTTTGTATGAACCGGGTTCTCCTACTTCCTGGAGTTGTGTCGCCTTTCTGCCTTTCGATGGCGGTGAAATATTTTTCTCTCGCTCTTCTTGGAGTTGCCTTCTAAAAGCTTGCTGTAGAGGCGGAGGGCCTGGACAGAATCGATTGTGTTCTCAATCTCTGCTTTGGCCCTCTTTTCCTTCTCAAGAAATCTGTCACGCTGCCTTTTGAAGTGGCGGGAGAGCTCCTGTCGCCAAATTATACCGAGCTTCCTGCCTGCTCGGTCGAGGTGAGAATCCCAGGCGGATCTCAGCTCTTCCGAGTGGTGAAGGTTACACGGCAATTTGGGCCGGCTTCTTCGAACCTGGAGGTGTGTTGGTACACTTTCCTTTTCTAGGAGTGTATCCAAGCGGTCGATTTCTGCTTTCAGGCTGACTAGTGATAGCTGGATGCTGGAGAGAGCGTTGACGTGTCTTCTGACCGTTCTATATGAGTCCTCTTCTAGGCGGATTTTCTCCGTATTCTGTTGTCTCTTCGGACTACCTTGGCCTGGTTGTATGTAAACTTCTTCGTCAGAGGAGTCTTTAGTCTTGAGAAGGAAAAGAGGGCCAAAGCAGAGATTGAGAACACAATCGATTCTGTCCAGGCCCTCCGCCTCTACAGCAAGCTTTTAGAAGGCAACTCCAAGAAGAGCGAGAGAAAAATATTTCACCGCCATCGAAAGGCAGAAAGGCGACACAACTCCAGGAAGTAGGAGAACCCGGTTCATACAAAAACCAAACAGCTCTTTTAAGGGCTATCCTATCCTACAGAAGAAAAGGCTCACTACCTCTACAAATATGCTTGTGTCTGTGTCTTCTCTTTCTTTTTCTAAAACCCCGGTAATCGAAAATACCAATTACCCCACGACTAAACGTGCAAATAAACCCGCGAAAAAACGCAAATTTGTCCGTCCTCTTAAAGCTACTAAAAGCATTAACCGATCTCATACCCGCCAAAGGAAACACGAGGCTAAAAGTAGTCTACTTAATGCCCACAACCTTAAACTAAAGGCGAAAGACTCCCTCAAGTACGTCAAAAATCTCTCTGATAGAAAAATATCAGATATAGAGAATATTGCGTTGGGAAAAGGTCTAAAATTCATAATTACACCCGAAAAACCTTCTAGAATCGATATTCTCAAGTCCTTAAAGGATCTAACAAGAAAAATGAGAATACGATTCGTTATGCAAGATAAAGAGCAAAGGTTATTTCATAAGTTCCGACTACCGTCGACTTGGTCACCACAGGTGACATATAGTCGCAACCTTGAAGACTATCTCGAAGCTACTAAAAGAGAACTTGCGGAAATACCTATCTATAATGCCCAAAATAACATCTCTAAGGCTGAAAAGGTTGCTCTCAGATCACTGGCTAAAGACAGATCTGTCATCCTTAAACCCTTTGATAAAGGCAGAGGTATTGCAATTCTAAATCGCACGGACTACCAAGCCGAAATTGAAAGGCAATTAGAAAGTCCTCATTATCAAAAACTTGATAGCGATATAACCCTCGACGCAAAAAAAATTAGTGCTCGAAACTCTTCGAGATATGTTCTCCAAAAAAGAGATTGACGAGGAGATTTTCAACTATTTAAATCCACTAAACCACACGATCCGCACCCCGGTCATTTACGTACTCCCTAAAGTACATAAACCCCCGCCGGCTAACTCAAAATTTGCTGGTCGACCAATAATTAGCGGTAACGGATCCCCCACAGAAAAAATATCTCAATTTGTGGATTATTTCTTGCTTCCTATCGTGGTAAAACAAAACACCTATGTTAAGGATACGAAACATATCCTTAGCTTACTGGAAGCTACACCTCTCCCAGAAAATGTCATTCTCGCCACTTTGGACGTTGTTTCTATGTACACAAACACCCCACAAGATGAAGCTTTAGATCTTGTTCAGAAAGCCTACTCCGAAGCTCCTCAAAGCTTATACGAGATAAAGAAAATATCTCCCTGCTCTATGCGCAACCTTGTCGAACTAATTCTAACCAGAAATTGTTTTGAATTTAACGGCAACTTCTACCTACAAAAAATAGGTTGCGCCATGGGCAGTCAAGCTTCCCCTGAAATCTGTGATATTGTTATGCATCCGTTAGAGAAAGGCATAATATCTACAGATCCGAACATAATAAAATGGCTTCGGTACAGGGATGATATTTTATTGTTGTACAAAGGAACCCAAACGGAACTTCAAAATCTAGTGGTAAACCTTAATACTTCTCACGAATTTTTCAAATTCACTGCTGAAATATCCTTTGAGGAAGTCACTTACTTAGATCTCAAAATATTTAAAGGTAAACGTTTCCGCTCCTGTGGTATCCTAGACACAAAAGTCTTTACTAAATCCACAGAAACTTACCAATACCTTGATCGAGATTCTTCACACCCCTTAGCCACTTTTAAAGGCTTTATCAAAGGCGAAGTACTGAGATACGCCCGCCTGTGCAATAATGTGAGTGATTTCCAAGAGAAATGTGACTCTTTCACAGAGAAGTTATTAATGAGAAATTATTCCCGTGCTGAAGTAGAATCCGCCACCTCGACTATCAAGCATACAGAGAGAGGCAATCTATTAACTACGGAATCAAAAACAAAAACTATACCACTAGTTTTTAAACTGACCTACACCCCACATGTTCGGACAGCGTATATCAAAAATGCCTTAACCAAACATTGGCACCTTATTTCCGAACATGAGCAATTAAAAAAGCTATTTCCGAAAAACCCGATAATTGCCTATAAACGGGCAAAAAATCTGAAAGATCTCCTAGTGAGGTCACGTTTTGAGAACGACTCAAATTCTGAAGAAATAGCTTTGGGCGATACTCTCCTCGATGCTCTAATTGAAGCAATCGAGAAAGACAATATTTAAACATTTTGAATATCCCAAACCTACACAGAGTAAAAGGTTTGCTACTGATGAAGCTCCGCTATTATAACGCATGAGAGCAGAAACCGGTCTAGCTTGATCATAAGAATCAAACTAATTTCACACCCCGCTTGTTTAAAAGCGTTTTTGCATCCACCGGCCAGTAGAGCTAAATTGTGGAACATTAATGTCTTACAACCCCCGGCCAAACTATAAAGCCTAAATGTTCTTTCGCATGAGTCACACGTATGACTCGGGCGTTTCCTAAAAAATGTGCGGTTCGACGGCTGTTACGTGACGTCAGATGGTGGCACCACCTACCCTTATTTTACTTTGGATAATCCTTCTTAAGGCAATTGAGCAGTTTGATTGACCGGGAGGGTCTGATCGGATTACTCGGGTGTAACCCATCAACAATAGGAAAATCCTCTTGAAAGTAATTAGAGAAATTGTTAGGCCAGAATGGCCTGATCGGATTATTTTGGTTGGTATTATCAGCAAGCTGGTAAATCGCTCCTGATGTTCAAGCCGAAAGGCGATGTGGTTTTGAGATTGAGTTCCCAGAAATTTTCTTTAGCTTTTCTAGCTTTGTCGGTCCATGTATCGTTTTGGTCGATAGCAATGACCCGTAAGTTTTTGATAGAATGATGGGGCAAATTGAAATGGTTTGCAACAGGTTGTTCAACCTTTTTGGTTTTAATTGCTAACCTGTGCTGTGTCATTCTCATTCGGAGAGTATTTTTAGATTCTCCGACATACTGCACACCACATAAATTGCAGTATATGAGATAAATGACATTTTTGGAAAGACAATTAATTTCTTGTCTAATTTGGAAGGTGCGTGCATTTTGATTGCTCTGGAAGCTTTTTGTGGAATCAACCAGGGCGCACGTCTTGCAGTTGGAAGGGTAAGGTGAACAACCAAAATTTTCGTTGTTTTCCTCGACTGAGGCTTTGTCCTGGAATTTTGCCCGAACCGAAATGTCCCGTAAATTTGAGGGCCGGTTGAAGGCAACAACGGGGGGTTGGGGAAAGATAGACCTTAGGCGATCGGTGCTCTGAAGTGTGGGAATATGCTTTTTGATGAATTTGGCTTGTGGTGGTAGACCGGGATGGTACTCAGTTACCAACGGCACTCTGTCGGAATTGCGCTGACGAGTTTTGTACGACAGAGTTTGCGAGCGTGGGGTTTCTTTTGCCTTTTTGATGGCATTTTCAATTGAACCCCGAAAATACCGCCGGTTACGGGGGTAACCGGATAGTTCCTTTGCCCGAGTGTCAAAATCTGTTTCAGAGGAACAGATGCGTTTAATGCGGAGTGCTTGACTGTACGGAATGTTTTTGGTGCAGTGTGGAGGATGGCAACTGCTGGGTAGAAGGTAGTTGTGCTTGTCCGTTGGTTTGTTGAACAAGTCTGTTTTGAGTGAACCATTTTCTATGGTTACAGTGTTGTCCAGGAAGTGGACACTGGACCTGGAATGGTCGGCCGTAAATTTCATGGTGGGATGGAACGAATTGATGTTTTCAATAAAAAATTTTAGACAGTCTTCACCGTGGGGCCAGATCATGAAGATGTCGTCTATGAAGCGTAACCAAATTTGTGGTTTCAAATTTTGTCGAGACAGAAATTTTTGCTCGAAGTTGCCCATAAACAAGTTAGCAAATGGGGGGAGCCATTTTGGTTCCCATGGCTGTACCATGAATTTGGAGGTAGTGGTGGTCACCAAAAATGAGATTGTTGTTGGTCAAAATCAGGTGCATGAGTTCGCCTAAGTCTTTCTTGGTGGGAGTTTTGCCCCGAATCGGATTGAAGGCGTTGGTGCAAGCGGAGATGCCTTCCTTATTTGGTATGTTTGTGTACAACGAGGACACGTCAAGAGTGGCCAGAATTGTGTCCGACGGGAGATTTTTGATCTTCCCAATTTTGCGGATGAAGTCCGTAGTGTCCTGAACGTAGGAGGGAAGGGTTGGAACCAGGGGTTGGATAAGCAGGTCAACAAATTTTGAAATTTTTTCCGTGGCAGTCCCGTTGTCGGAAATAATTGGTCTGCCCGAACTACCCGTTTTGTGAATTTTGGGCAGAAAATAGAAACGGCCTGGTTTAGGATCCACCTGGAGGAGATTCGGGCCGGTTTCAGAGTCAATGGAGCCGTTGCGAACCATCTTTTTGATGGCCGCCTCCACTTTTTTCGCAATTTCCGAAGTGGGATATATATATATATATATCACTAATTCCGCACTTTGGGGGAAAGTTGTTGTTGAAAAGTAAACCTTAAGGGGAAAATTTTTTGGGGGCGAAATATAAGTTTCGCCGTAACGTTTCTACACACTTCTTCTATAGGAATACGTAAACGGACAAGGGTGCCCTCCTAGATTTACAAAGTAGATGGAATTACTTCAAAGTTGTCAAATTTATGGACACCTAGCTGTTAACACGAACGGATGGCTGGCCATTGAAATAACGTTGTTTATATTTTTGGACGTTAGGGCGAACACTTTTTCTTATGTATTTCATTGTTATTTTTCCGCCCTAAGTACGTGCAGATATAACAATTTCCCTCAAGGTGCGTTATATATATATATATATATATATATATATATATATATATATATATATATATATATATATATATATATATATATAAATATATATATATATATATAAATATATATAAACATATAAATATATATATATATATATATATAACGCACCTTGAGGGAAATTGTTATATCTCAAGGTGCGTTATATATATATATATATAAATATATATATATATATATATATATATATATATAAATATATATATATATATATATACATATATAGGTGAACCAGTGCGGTATTGAAAAGTCGCATGAAGACCTTAGGCCATTTTTTCCTCAAACATAGGCATTGCCTATGGAAAAAATGGCCCAAGGTCTTCATGCCACTTTTCAATACCGCACTGGTTCACTTATTCATATAAGGTCGCTACGTCACTCGATTTACTATATATATATGTATATATATATATATATATATATATATATATATATATATATATATATATTTATATATATATAACAAATAGTAAAAAATTGGTAAAACAAGAGCATATATTTAGCTTTCAGGACCACCGGCCCCTTCCTCAGAAACGTGTTTAGACAACTAAAAGGCAAAACGAAAAACAGACACTATAAAACAACTACTATAAAATAACTTTGAACTTGTTATTAAGGAAGCTGACAAAGGTTCAGGGGTTGTCGTTATGGACAAAGAAAGGTATGTTAAAGAAGGCTATCGTCATTTGGGTGATGATTCTGTATATAAAAGGGTTGACAGCAGTTTTATTAGCAATGTTGAAAATGAAGCATCCTTGATGCTCCAGTCTTTGGTTAGCCAGAATGCTATTTCTGATGATATGTGTGAGTTTGCTACCCCCACTGATTCTAGAGCTGCCCGATTCTATCTTTTACCTAAGGTCCACAAAAATGGGGTGCCCGGGAGGCCCGTTATTTCTGGGTGTGGTTCTGCCACTGAGGGGATTTCAGAATTAGTTGATTTTTTTTATTAAACCCCTTGTGCCTACTGTTCCTTCTTATGTTCGGGATACAATGGACTTTCTTGATAAGTTACGTAAGCTTGGTCCCCTTCCCAAAGATGCTATCATCGCTACCATAGATGTGGTGTCTCTCTACCCCAGTATTCCTCATAAGGATGGGCTCGAAGCTCTTCGGAGTTTCTTGAGCAATAGACAACTCCCAACTCAGGTTGTTAGTGCTGTGTGTAAAATGGCTCATTTTGTCCTAAACAATAATGTCTTTGAATTTAATGAAGAGTTCTTTTTACAAACCTCAGGTACCGCCATAGGTACTAAAATGGCCCCCTCTTATGCTAATATTTTTATGAGTGTGTTTGAGGAACAAGCGCTTGCGTCCTTTCCTTATAAACCAGACGTGTGGCTCAGGTTTATTGATGATATCTTTGTTGTTTGGACTGCGGGGTCTGGTAAATTTCTCGAGTTTATGGAGGTTCTTAATTCTCAGCACCCCAACTTAAAGTTCACTTTTGATTTTTCTTTTTCTACTGTTCACTTTTTGGATGTAACTATTGTTAAAAATGAAGCGGGTTTAATCAGCACTGACCTTTATATTAAGCCGACCGACACCCATCAATTTCTTTTGTCTAACAGTTGTCATCCTGGTCATATTAAGCGTAGTATCGCGTATAGTCAAACTATGAGGATCCTTAGAATCTGTTCTAACCCTCAAACTGCAGTTCGTCGTTGCAATGATCTTGCCACATACCTTGTAAAACGCGGCTATAATCGACGTAAAGTTATGCAGCAGATTAAAAGGGCCCGTTCCAATTTTACCAGCCCCACCCATCCCCCAGCTAGTACTGAAGAGGAATACAAGAAGGTTTACTTTACTGTTGACTACCATCCGGGGTTACCTGATATTAGCGGCATTTTACATAAAAATATGTCTCTTCTCCATTGTTCTTCACTAATGAAGCGTGTTATTCCTCACCCCGCTGTTGTTAGCTTCCGTCATCCCCCGAATCTCAAAAAATTATTAGTCCGGGCTAAACTTAAAACTCCTCCCAGTCGGGGACCCCTGCGCACCTTGTAATAAGAACAAGACCAAATCCTGTCAGTTGTGCGGTCTGCTTATTTGTAATAATTTTATTGTCAGTACTTCTTCTGGTAGAAAGTTCAAGTGCAGAAATTTTAATACTTCTTGTGATGCTAAATTGGTTATTTATTGTATCTTTTGTCCGACTTGTAATTATCAGTATGTGGGTCAAACTAATAACTTTAGAATCCGTATGAATGCTCATAAGTCAGATCTTTCAAAATGTGTTAAGGGTGGTTCTGATTTTAAACATTGCACAGAGCTTTACAAGCATCTCAAGGCACATTCACCTACCAAGTTCTATTTTCAGATTTTAGATGTAGTGCATTCTTCTCGCAATTCGGATAGGGATAATCTTTTGGATAAAAAGGAGAGGGAGTGGATTTGGAATTTGGATTGTGTCTACCCAAAGGGTCTCAACATAAATGACGGTTTTAACTGTCAAGCCAAAAAACGACGTGCTCGTAGACTGTAGCCGCCTTTTTATCCCCTTTTATGTCTCCTGCTTCTACTTAGCTTTTATCTCCTTTGTTAGGGTCCTAGTTTTTACATTTTATCTTTTGTGTTGGGTTGGGTCTGTTTTTAAATTTCTAGTAAGTGCATTTTTGCCTTTCATCCGTTTTATAGTGTCTGTTTTTCGTTTTGCCTTTTAGTTGTCTAAACACGTTTCTGAGGAAGGGGCCGGTGGTCCTGAAAGCTAAATATATGCTCTTGTTTTACCAGTTTTTACTATTTGTTTTATGTTTTTACTGGTGTGGTGCTTTTCCATTTGGTTTATTTATATATATATATATATATATATATATATATATATATATATATATATATATATATATATATATATATATATATATATATATATATATATATATATATATATATATATAATTCAAATTGGTCAAGCTGGAAAATCTGGCTGAGGTGAAAAAACGATGTTGACTCCACCGGGATTCGAACTCGGGACCTCCCGCTTTCTAGTGCGGACGCTCTAACCACTGAGCCATGAAGTCAAGTTGGTTTGGCCTTTGTTCAAATAACAGATGAAGCAACTCGCAATTCACCTCCTGAGCAAGCGCCTAATTTTTTGGAACAGTACTAGTTCTCGTTTGACGCAAGCCTAACCAGAGATCAAAGTTGATGCTATCCAGCTGAACACAATTGTTTATTCGCCATATATATATAAATATATATATATATATATATATATATATATATATTATAGTATTATATGTAATCCTGTAATGGTATTTCAATCAGCTTTATCTGGCTTGATATGGCCATATCAAACTTTATTTGCATATCTGGGAGGGCATTTCATCAAGTTATATCTTGCCTGATATGGCCATATCAAACTTTATTTGTATATCTGGGAAGGTATTTCATCAAGTTATATCTGGCTTGATATGGCCATATCAAACTTTATTTGCGTATCTGGGAAATCATTTCATCAATTTATATCTGGCTTGATATGGCCATATAAAACTTTTTTTGCATATCTGCACCTTTCTTGAATCAAGTTGTATCTTCCTTGATATGGCCATAAAAAAATTGATATATTATATCAAGGCATCTTAATCTGGCTGTATATCTGGCTTGATATGGACTACGGCTGATGTGAGGCATTTCTCATCAAGGGGAGAAGAAGGTTTGACCCTACAGTTATAGCCGTGATTTGGTGTTAGAGTATTCTTTGAAAGCACCTTAGGGTTGTGTTTGTCTATGACAGCTTTCATGTTTTTCATGCAACTATAACTAACTTTCACAGTGTTTTTGTTAAGTATTTTTATTTAAGTATATTTATTATAATGACCTCCCTATGCCTTTGCTTCCTCGTTCGTCTTGGGGTTTGCAGTCTCTCACCGGGGTACTCCAGTTTATGCTGAAAGCCGCTGGAGTCCAGTGTCTTTTGATAGGCAGGCGCTGCAGCGTCAAAAGCTGATTGATTGCAAGAGAGCTCAGCAATACGTTTGTTTACAGCCATGGGGGTCAGTGACCTCAAACCATAGCCATAGCCATGGTGGGGAATATTGTATTTAGGAGCTCCCCTTCCCCTCTTTCAACACAAACTAAAAAATGACGTCAAGAAAACGTCATCGCTTAACAAAGTTCTAATTCCTGCCGATAAAACCTGAAATTTATACGCAGGTAACCCAGATGATTACACCAAGCTCCTTAATGACAACATTACACAAAACTACAAAGTTGCTGACGCATCTCTTGTTGCTGACAACAACAAAGAACAGACAGAAATTGTCTCTAAGATTGATATCCAGGACCGTATCAATCACATGAAGGAGTGAGAAGCTTTCATCACTGTCAAGGACCATAAAGAAAATTTCCCCAACAAAATATCATGCAGATTAATCAGCCCTGCCAAAAACGAGATGGAACGAGTCCGCAAAATTATCCTTGAGCGTGTAAATGAAAACCTGAGGGCCGCCAAGAAAGTTAATCAGTGGAGAAGCACATCCGCTGTAATCGACTGGTTTACTTCCCTTAAGGATAAGCAGTCCCGTACCTTTATGGTCTTTGATATTGTAGACTTTTACCCCTCCATATCCCAAGAGTGACTTACCACCGCCCTTACATGGGCTAAACAGCGTGCATATCTCGACACTGGACTTCTCTATCATCATGCATGCTAGAACGTCCGTCCTGTTTAGTAAAAATACAACCTGGTTGAAACGAAGCAACCCCCACTCCTTTGATGTCACAATGGGCACTTTCGCTGAGATATGTGAACTGGTCGGCCTTTATATCCTTTACAGCTTTGGGAAGCACAATTATGTCTCCGATGTTGGACTTTACAGGGATGACGGGCTTGCATTCTTGAGCAATCGCTCCGGAAGGCTCGCTGACAGAGCCCGCAAGGATTTCATTAAAATTTTCAACGCGTTTTTCCTGAAAATTACTATCAAAACTATTCTTGAAGACTTGAGTTCATTATTAACCGATATCCCCTGAAGATCGCATTGATTTGTGAGAAACTACGTGATGCCGTTTAATTTACTTCAAGTCGTTTTTTCACTTTAGTCCGAGCAACCGTTTATGAGTCACACTGGTTTCCTGTTGTATGTATACTGTACACAGTACAGTAACGTAACAAATTGGCTAACACGGTGTTTGTACGTTTTTGTTACAGTGCAGTACAGACAGATAGCTATACCAAATTTACGCGAACGTGGTACGTACCTCGATACAATTTGTAAGTAAAAGTGAAATGTTTAGCGAGAAAAGCTCAAAATGGAGGGCTGCTATACTAGCCATTGTGATCAACGTAGCCTAAGTCAAGAGTGCTAGCCTACGCGGTGTATCATGGCATGGATCAACTGCATGTTTTCACTTTTATTTAAGCCATGGCTCGCATGAAGACTCTGTCAAGTGTTATCAGACTAACGTTAAGCCTAGGCTAGGAGGCAAGACTCGTTTGTACTAACGTTAGCCCTCGCTGCTGAGTGTTAACGTTAGCCCCAACGTTAGTCCTAACTTAACGTTAGGGCTTATTTGATAACAAACTCCGATTTTAGCTGTTCAGAAACAGGGAATATGCTGCTAGGCTATCTAGCTCTTCACCGACCAGAGAGTAGAATGGACGGTGAAATATCTTCTTTGAATGGTACCTCTTTAATGATGGTTGCCGGACAACTCCCACCGGACAATTCCCACCCGGACAACAAGCATGCAGACGATATATGATCCCGACGATTGGCAAACCGGGCCGTTGTTACCCTTGCAGTTATCACAGTTATATGTAGAGCGGTAATATGTGAGTAAAAAATACCGGTCAACACGATTTTGAGTAGGATATTTCAATGAAAAAAACGGATTCAGAATTTACCGAAGTAGTGGTAAGCAACGATAAGAAATCTAGAATGCACTGTGAGTAGTCAAGCACGACTTTGCACACATTCGGTGCAAGCCTCGGCGAACCAACAGTAAGGGTACGAGGGAATCCTTGCTAATTTAGGGGATAAGATATATTTCATATTTTAAAAACAGAAAAAGGCCTGCATCAACTCCCTTAAATGCACTTTTGTTCCATTTTGTATTAAATGTGAAGTTAACGGACTGGTACGGGTCCCAACATTCTAGCCCTTTCAAAGTACTGGCTTCCTCATTAGCCGAGTGCATTACATCAAAGTATGATGAAATGTTCTTCACCCTTCGAGTTACAAATGTTCAAGAACGACGGGAAACCCTCTTAGAGGGCCGGTGAACAGCTTCCTGTAAGGGGTAGATGCGCACTGTTCAACAAGGTGTTTTTGATTGGCCTCTGTCATTGTATTGTATCGACTGTATTCTATGTTCGAGTTAGGGATAAGGTTAGTGACTATGGTTATCGTTAAACAGATAGGGAATTTCTTGTTTGACAGTACACATCGGCCTCCTGAAAGAGGGTACTCAAACTCAGTAATTTTATTGCACTGTGGTTTATCTATACCACGCTTTCGGCGGGCATTTTCACCAGGTAACATTTACTTGTTTTAACTATACTCTTCCCCCGTATTACTCCGCAAGTAATAAAGGAGAAAAAAATCAAGTGCCCAACACTTAAAGGTGCCCTACATAAAAGGTTAGATGCTGAGGCTTCAAACTCCAGCAACCTAAACCAAAGTAAACAGAAGGCTGAGATTATCAATGCAAAGGGATTGGAGAAATAGGGGGATTTGGATTATTTGCAGGTTTTCAAAAGGTTTTTTGGAACAATGATTTAAAGAATGAAATTTCCGGAAGATAAATGCATGGTAAAAATCTCTTGGTTTGAATATCTAGCGAAATGGTACTAGAACTGCCAAAAAAGTGTCGTAAAAGAGAGTCTGCATCTCCTTTCGTTAAGTTCGTGTCTCATTTTATAATGACACACACCGGAAAGGACCCTTTATGTGCCCACTAAAGTTCGTCTTACAAAAGTTGGAAAAATAACTGTCATTTTATACAGGTGAATTAAGATGATAAAACCTTTGAAAATGTTTGGGGGTGGGGACCATTTCCTCCGCTGCATGCGACCTAAGGCATTACTGGTTTACAGGGATACAGTATAGATTTATATGATATGCGAGATGATGTACGAGAAGTAAATTAAACCTGATTCATGAGGCAGTATATTTAAAAGTGGTGACCGCAAAGAAAAACAACGCTGGGACCAGAGAGTTACTAGACAATCTCTAGCAGCTCACTTTGGGACAGCGTTTGAGCCTGTAGTTTTCATTTCCCGAAAGGGATTGGTATGAAATCGCGAATACATGACCTTTGCAAAATTAAGGTAAGTTTGTGCCTTTAAGTAATGGCCTTCACTATGGTTAGTTGACTTCTCTAACGTTGGCATTAAGGAAACGTTCCACAATTTAGTTTGGGTTCTAAAATTTTAAAACGTATACGTTTTAATAGGTCACTAAATGCTCAAACAGGTTAGATACATTTCAAAGGATGTTAAAATATTTCTCACATCAAAAGTTATCGTCCATCAAGGTTCAAAAATGTAGTAAAAAATCCATTCATCACGTACAATACATTGTGAAACAAATAGTTACAATATGTGTTTTCATTCCAAACAATGCTATCTTTTGAGAAACAGTGTTCACGTGAAAATTTGTCTCTTTAAAGGTTTGAATCAACAAGTCCAATTTCAATCAGTTAAGCTTGGTATTGGCTTCAGAAAGTGAACAAAAGTAATAGCTCTGCCTTGTTCTCCAATAATGAAGGAGTACCTGTTGGGATTATGATTATATTCTAATTCCTCTATCTCATTAGTCCCCCGTTTCATTAGTCCCCCGTCTCACTGGTTCCTTAACCCTAACCCTAAACCCTAAGACGAATTACGTTAAATGGGGGACTATAGAGCGGACCCTCCGTAGTATACGCCAACCAGGATGACACACCTCCCTGCGCCAACACTAAAACGCGCGATCCTACTACCTTAGTTTTTGCAAACTAAGTCATGCCCGCACGACTACAGAGGTATTTCCTTTCGAGAAACCAAAGAGTCCCACTTTCTCAAGTGCCTGTTCTTTCCATAGAGGACATGATATAGAACACTACATTCTGTTTTATGGTTTTCCTTTCAATTTTGACTTTTGCAGATGTTCTGGGACAAGCCCCTACAACTCAGTGTGAAGAATATGGTAGTGTAGTTTTGAAGTTTGCGAAGTGTACGATTTTGAAAAAAAAAATAATCCAATGTTTTGAAGGTTGCGAAGTGTCCGGTTTTGAAAAAAAAAATAATCAAATGTTTTGGGAGGGGGGTAATTTTCAATGGTGACTGCTTCCAGAGAAATTGACTGGGGAATTTTTAACCCCAGCCTAACGGACGAATCGCTAAGCCAAAGCCTCGGGGGACTGATTATCTCTTCAAGCTATTTGTCTTTTATATGCCGTTGATTCGGCGTAATTCATGGTCATCTTTGGGGGAAATCATGCTTACTCCAGCGAATGAAACATTTTTTCATCATACATAATGATTCCAATTTTAAGTTCGTAAATACATCAGTCAATTTGCTGAGGATCATAGGCGGCGATCTGTCTTTGAAAGTGTGGGGATATAGTTGGTGTCTTACTATCTAAGCGGAACGCCACCATTACTTGGCGCGGAACGTTAAAGGATAATTTCTGCCAAAAATACGCACGAGATCACGTGCCCTTCCCGGGTTATCTAACGTGATATCATAGCAACTGCCAGAAGCGTATTTTATAAACAGGTAAAATGGACTATCGTAAAATGAATGTTAAAGTTAAATTTGTCTGATTGCCATAAAAGGGGGATTAATTTTCTGAATCGAGTGAAAAGAACACCATCAGATCATTAAGCAGCGGCGTAGCTATACTTTTCCGGTCGGGTGCGGGCGGGGGCAAGCCAAACCACCCAAATTTACCGGTTTTTTTTTCATCGTGAACGTCATTGCTCTGAGGTCGTGATTTGGGACGCGCGAAGCTCTATTCAGCAAAGTTTTGAAAATGTGGAACTTGTATGGGAGAAAATTTTGGATTCTGGGTTCTCCATAAAAGGAAATGTGAAAAATTCGGTGTAACTGAAGAGTCTGTTTCCTTATTGGCAAGTTTGAGATTGCACAGCTACCAAAGATTGTTTTTGTTACACAGTGTCATATATGACCTACAAATTGAGGCTGTAAATCGATATTTTAAGGGTCAAGAGCTTATATATGGGAAAATTGGAAATTTAATGATAGAAAATTCATGAAAATAGCACTTTATTTGTCGATATCACTTGATGATCTGGTGATTTTGTCATTTCCAGAGTTCAGAAAGTGTTACCAAACTGATTTATGACGGAACACGACTGCAAGGAGTTAAATGAGAATTTTTGGGCGCAAAGCACGCGGGCAGTCTTTCATATTTCAAACAAATAATTACATACACTTACCTTTTCTTGAAGAAAATTAGACTGAAGAAAAAGTAAAAAAAAAAGAAAAAACACTATAGTTGACCGATGTCACAAATACCAAATTTCCGAATTTTAGCCAGGGGGAAATTGCCCCCTGTCCTCTGTAGCTTCGCCACTGTCATTGAGTATCATTTATTTCTTTATATTGCATATCTTCCATTCCCATAATACTCTTTGTTTACTTATCCAAGGCGTTTTGGTACATATCACAGCATTTCAATTTTCTTGTAGACACTCCTCAGGCTCTTTATAGTTGTATAATCAATAGATTTGTATATTTTGAAGTAAAAATCACTGTAAGAACCTCCAGGGTGTGCAAAACTGTCAAGCCACATTCATACGTTGCCTTCTTTTTTTAGAGGAACGGTTAAATGTTTTATTTGAAAGCGCGGATTTTGTAATCTTTTAATTTTCCGTTCTATTAAAGAAATTTTCATATTAGCATATTTTTAACGTAGTTCCGAATATGAAGGTTGGTTTTCATGGGGAGGATATAGTGCACAGCACCCCCTATCCAATTCCATGGGGGGTATATCTATCCATCCCCCAGGATCGTCATCCATGCTGAGGATGATAGTAGTGTATGGGGACCGGAAACAGCAAGAGGTTTGGTGAAGTTTGATTGAGTTGATTGAGTGAGCTGTCCTACAGGAAGTAGGGCCGCTTTCGCTTCTCACGCGGAAGCCCTTATCTCGATTCCCAGGTCGAGTCATAGCAAGGACTCTAAAAATTGGAATATACTGCCTCTGTGAGTGATGTTCCGCATAAACATTGGAGTAGGGTAAATAAGTCAGTGAACCACTACTTGAAAAAAGGACGCGGACGAGGCCGACTCAACTTGCAACAATAGCTTGGAGACTGGGACGAAAAACTCCATCTAACTAATTAACTAAAGCGTTAGGAATATGACTAGAAAGGGAACATGCCGTACAGCCTTCAACCAGGTAAGCCGAACCCTGGATCGTGTCCAAGACCGGATTTATCTAGCAACAATGTACCCATACGAAGGCAAGCGCACACGCACATACTCAAAAGACCAAATTTACATACACACTCACAGTGATACGCACATGCACTCAAATTGACGTTTTGTGGAAGCGCTTCCCACAATGTTAAATTTTGTCTTTTCTGCTTGTTGTTTTTCTTGTTATTTTAAATCTATTTGAATTATTGGAGGGGCAAAAAACGTGTTCACCCCCATATTTTCATTGGAGTGGCAATTGCCTACCTGCCCCCCCCCCTTCCATGATTGACGTCACTGTCCAAGCATGGAGTGCAGCAAGTGTTTGATAACCTTTGTTCTAATTTAGAATATGCCAATTCAAAATCAAATGGTTAAAGCATTTGGTAAAATACGAGATTTGCATCGAAAATTTTGACTTGAGGTTAGATCGCTCTTGCCTTCTGTACGTTTGTTGATTAGTAATATTTACCTTATACACGTTAGAAAACTTTGTTCAATCGGTCACATCGCTTTTACACGGATCAATCGCAGTGGGCCGTATACATGCTTGCTTTCTACGATGCATGCTCCGAACCCCGGGCCCGGCACGAAATAAACGTGCATGCCACTAATATACACATATCAGCATATTGTACATTCTTAAACTAAAGGGCGTTCAAACGTAGAGACACATCGGAGCATATTGCTCTGTCGAAATTCCAGGAAATTGGAGAAACATTAAACGCAAGTTTTTAAATGTATACAGGTGCCGTCATGATCAATTTATAAAACGAATGTAACACTCACAAATTTGGTGACCAAAGGGTTCTAAATAAATTGATGATATAAATACACATAAAACGATAGCAAACACCACGCGTTCTGGAAAAATAATAGAAAAACGGACCAACGTAGGACAGCATCCCTCTTTCATGACTGTGTCATATGATAAGTATCTGGCGTTTAAGCCCACCTAATATTGTAATCAATCTGCTTAATATTATAATGAGCTTACTTTAAATAATAATAAACCTAATTGACCTACTAAATGCCGCGCATTTGAGGAAAAATGTCCTACATTTCGTTAATGGCGACATTTCCAATCAATTTTGTCACTAACTAGTCTCTTCTGCTGTACGAAACTTTTTCTAAGACATCGGTTTGTTTCTTGATGGGAATCGGCTGATAAACGGAACGAGACAAATATGGTCATGTTATCGTAAGAAACCAACCAAAATAATGTTGTCATGCTTATTAATGGCCAATTTTGTTTGCGTTTCGCGCAATTTAATCTTTGCTTGTTTTGATTTTTTCTTTCATATATTATTGATAATTCTATCCCGTTTTTCTTGCTATGATTTACACTTCATTCCTCACTGGGACCAACCTGCATGGGAAAAGGGGTGCGCGTGGCATTGATTTTTCATTTCCCCAAAAGACGTGATAAAATTGTCATTAAATACCTTCCTGGCTGAGAAATTTCTTCGACAGAGTCAATGGTTTACTTTCATTATGCCCTTTTATAAATCTTGCTAAAAATGTCAATGTTTTGCGCGCTGTGTGCGTTTCTAGCCTTACCTTGGTGTTGTCCATATTACTAATACCCGCATTTCACCTTTGGTAAAATGTTTACCCAAGAAATCTCTTAAATTTATTCTGGCATAGCCATATGGGGCCAAGGGATCAACCAAATACGCATTACCCATACACACTTGAAAGAAGTACAATTCATTCGTCGACGTTTATCCCTACAGTCCGTTTGAAGTAAAGCCCCCCCCCCCCACCCTCCAAAAAAATCCAAAAACAAAAACGAAAACAAAATTATTTGAAAGTCTACTAGATTTGTTACTTATTTTACTGGATTTGGCAAGAGTATTGTCGTCGATTGTCTTTAGTCACTGGAGCTTTTTTTACTAATGCTTTAATAAAACAGATGACTGAAGTATTTCAAATTAAGCGTTTATAATTTGCAAACCGTTATTACATTTGTACTGACACGCTCTCAATTTTTTTCTAACATATTTGGAATTTCGCATTTTGGGACAGGAAATTCACCGAATACTTCTCAATGTCTCTTACATAGTGAGAAGCAGTAGGTTATTTGCCAGGGGTGGGTCAGGGAGCAAACAGCCTCTCTTCAGATTGGTTCGACGGAAAAATGAGCTCAATCCACCGCGTTCAAAACAAAAAAGAAAAAATAAGGAAAGAAGAAAGGGAGAATCAAAGAGAAAGGGAAAAGAAGAAGAGTGAAAGGGAAAGAGAATATTTAACTTCAGACAGGCTTCCACAAATTCCTTTTTCGTTACTTGTCTATCGGGCTGGCAGTTCTTTATGTATCATTGTCCTCATGCATATCTATTTGTCCACTTCAAGTGTGCCTTTGTGACGGAGACTTTCAAACGATACTTGCCCGACGGGCTATGAGACACTGAGCAGTGTCCTTGCCCTTGTAATTCTTACTTGTCTCATACTGTGGGGCGCGGGATTTGCCTGCTTCAGATATGAAAGGAATTGAAAAGTTCTGACCCTTTTCTAAAAACCCGTGGAAGTTACAAGTGAAATTCTTCATGAATGTCCTTCAGATAAAAGCAGAGAAAATTCTTGAAAATGTTTTTGGTCCCATACTCTACCTATAACATTACATAACATACAGGAAATATCGTATGTTTACCTGTTAAGCTTTGTTATCGTACTCCAGATAATCAGTAGTTGTAGTGACCCGCTTTTCGAAAAGAAGCTAACTCAAGCTAACTTGAATTTCGGGCAAGGGCATGGAAAAAGTCGGGTAGTCATTTATTGAAGAGTCCCCAATCTTGAGAGCCCCAATGTTTTCAAAATTTTGCCTGAACGAAACAACGCATTACAGTAACAATAAAATTTTCACGAAATATCGAAACAATTACAGGAATTTCGACTCATTCGGGCAGCTTATTCAAACAAGTATTATTCAGCCTTGTTTCATAGACTTGGTCGACACTAGGCCTGCACGTTTCGGGCAGAATTTGCAGAAATGTGTGAGTTGACTTCAATTGCCAGATCAGGCCTATATGGGAAGACGGGAGTGTACAGTTGTATGCAATTGCTAAAATTTTGCCCGAAAATGGCATTTGATCCTTCTATGTGGTAATAATCTGATCATTGTGAAGGCTAATTTACTCATTTGTATCAAAGCGAGCATGTTATTGCAAACAAAAACTCAAAATAATGACTGCTTATATTCTATTCACAAGCCTGCAAATGCAATTTCCGGGCATCTGAGAGGTCGCAGTGTTTCAAAATTTTCTGTAGGCTCATGCGCTAACTAAACGTTTTGCCCAGTTTATTCTTTCGCATGGGCGTCCGGAAGGGAAAATCAAACTAGTGAAAAAACAGTTTCTACTCGTGAAATATGCGGATATTTGACCAGGAATAGCAAAAAAGAAGATAGTATGCTGAATAGTGAAATCGTAATTTGGGGACCGTCATTCGTGATATCTATTGAAAATCTGTAATTGTAAAAAATATGCCAAAATTGTACTAATTGTCAGGTATGTAGTGTGGATAAGGCATCGGACTATTGATGAATGCGTTGGTCTTGGTTTGGTCCCGTGGTGATCTCAAGTGGCGACGCGCGAATGTAACTGGGATATACAAAGCGAATATGGGGGGGGGGGGGGAGATTCATACTTGGGTAACGAATATAGGCCTATATAGGCTGTTTGGCAGTTGTAAGTTTTATCGGGCATAGGCATGCGAGGCTTTGACCAAAAGGCAGATTCCCCTTCAACAATTTTTACATTGAAAATTCTAAAAATCTAAAAATTACAGACATGAAATTCCTGTTTCAAGGCTGGGTACATGCAGCTTAGAACACTCACCAGGTGTCGTTTCCGGCCATCTGGAGGGTTTGTAAGGCCCAAAGTTTTCTTGGACGGTCCGCGCCAATCTATGGTGGTGCTCCGCTTAAATAATGTACACAATTCAATCATCCATGAATGACCTTGCCCCCCCCCCCCCCCCCCGTAAAAATTTCTGCGGACGCCCATGGTCTTTCGGGTGGAGTTATATATTTCGGGCAGAAAAATCTCCTTCCTCAACTGGAATATGCTTCTAAACGCCTTTGGTCTTGCTCCACGTAAATTTCTTATATAAGAATCAACAACCCTACTAGGATTCTGAATAATGGTAAATATGGTCATTTACCTCCTTGGCAAGTGAACCCAGATACTGATGAGAAGTAAATTAGTGTTGGAAGACACCTGACTACTGTAGGTTATACTTATATACCGTACAACTGAAAACTTTTTATTTGCTAGGAAAAATTTTCCTTAGGACAGTTCAGTTCGGGCTCAGTGTGCCAATGTTCCTTTGCAGAGCAATTCATTGTTTGGGTAATTGAAACCCAAAAAATACTTCAATTGATGTTAAATGTTACATCAGATTGCATCTAAGGGAACTTAAATATTCAAATATTTCCTTAGACCCCCTCCCCCATACCGGCGATCAGACCTTGTGCAATTGGCTACTCAAATAAAAACATCCTGGCTACGCCATGGCTTAGGCCAGTCTCATTTGGGGCTTCTGAAACATCAAACCGCAGTAGCCGAGGGGGGGGGGGGGGGGCTTCGCCCCCAAACATCCACGGCGCACAAACGGTATCTAAATTCGATTTCAATTTTCAATTCTAACATATTTAGATACCCCAGTTATATGAATGTGAAACATTACAATCTGATATAATCGCAGTTAAAACCTTTCTTGCAGGAAACAGATAAGCCTACATTTTAAGTCACATAGTATATTATGATTGTGGGATGAGCTTTCCTGCCCATCTTTAAGGAAATGGCATGATTGAGAGCAATTCGTGGCGGAGATTCGTACGTAAGAATGGAATTGTTCGGTGGGAATCGTCCTGGGGGCAATTGACCGGGTTGGCAATTGTCCGGAGTGGGAATTGTCCGGGTGCGAATTGTCCGGGTTGCCAATTGTCCGCGTGCGAATTGTCCGGGCCCGAATTGTCCGGGTTGCCAATTGTCCGGTGGCAGTTGTCCGGGTGCGAATTGTCCATGTGGGAGTTGTCCGGTCACGTTTAATGATACTGTTATGTTTTTTCGTCTTTTCTTTTCTTCAATGAATGAGTTCTAAGTAAAGTCAGGCTAGGTGGCTAAGCCACCGTTGTGTGGTGTTATTAACGAAAGCCTAACTTTAGTTGATTCGAGTTCAGTTGAGATCTATCAGTTTGCTGATTTGCCTTTGGAGTATGGGAGCATGACACAAGATGTTTACCTAACCGGATATTATTACTTTTGGCAGTACTGTTGTCTTATTTGGGCGAGTTGTACATTAATATTTGGGGGACATGTCAAGTTGTCCTAGGCCTATGTATGTGAATGCGATTTCACTTAGGCATAACGTTAGTTTATGCTGTACAGTAACGCTTAAAATACACTGGAACATTGCCTGCCTTTGTAGAAGCTAAAAACTGGATCAAATCCTTTTAGAAAATTTTTGGTATCACGTGAAGGAGTAAACAAGTTTTTCTTAGGTGTTTTTCAAAGTCTTGGGTTATTATTTCGATCTTTGGTTTAGATTAAAAAAAAAACTGAGGAGAACTCCCCCAAACAAGTGCAAAATGGCGGACGCACAGTCTGACGTCCATGGATTTACGTACAGGCAGAGACAATTCCTTAGCCCACGGGTTCGTATGCATACCGGCCTGTTTACGTACGCGCACACTAGTCCCTATGTTTTTTTTCGTAGGGTGAGAAAGGCCAAATCGATCTTTTAGGACATTTAGGTCTCAAAATCACAGCCAGGGCCGAGGTTTCATAATACTGAGTTGGATTACGACAACGTAAGGAGAATATATTTGACTTGTTCTTTCACGATACGATATCAATCTTACACAAAAAGCTGTCATTCAAGATTTCAAGAAGAGTAAAACCTTTTTTAGAAGGACTGTGGCCAATTTCGAAGATGTTGATTCGTGAAATAGCATGATTTGACCTTACTCACCAATGTAAGAAAAGTTCTGCCTAGTTACATTTGCTAAGTTAAACAACTTGAAGTAATCTAACCTACATCACGTGACCCCCATGTCGGCTTCAATTGCGTATTCCGCATTGACGGGCGTCCTCCACTTATATAGCTCACTGCATGGTCTATTAGAATACCGTGGTAAACGCGGATGGTTTGAACGCGTAATACATTTCCTGCGTATTTTTCGGAGTGCGACGCGCTCTTCCTACTAATGGAAACAAACTCGCCACACCCTGAAAGCAAACGCGTCTCTCACAACTGTCGGTATAGATACAGTATTCTACAACCCCTAGCTATCCGTTATTCACTTTCTTAGCTCCTATTGGCTAATTCAGTATCATGTGACCATTAAAAACAATCCGTTATTTTTGCAATAACAGGCAGTTAGCCTCATTAACATGCATAAGTTAATAGTAACACTACTTATTTGGAGGGTATCAAGACTGTCTGCTGTTGCTATGCAACAGAATTGTGGTGGTTTGGAACCACTGGACCATACCACAGTGTACAGTACAGTACAACTGTATACTGCAAAGGTCCACAGCTCCTTCAGTAACAATGGATGTTCCATGCTTTGATCTCAAATTTGAGCCATGTGATGTGGACAAATTTGGGGTCTCGACGGTTTATTCACCAATAAAAGGCAGCCTTATGTAATTTATTACTTAATTCTACAACCCCTAGCTTACAACGTGCACAGTCCTTGACAAAGCGGGCCACAAAACCCATGAAATCATGGCAGTGCCTGGACACAAAAGCGAAAGTAGTGTTCGCTCCTACATAAACCGCTTGAGCAGTGGGCAAAAGAGGCAATCATCAGATAATTTAAGCGCCCAGTGTGTAAGTTCTAGCGACTACACTCAAACCGGCAACAGCCTAGTGTTACATAGTTGCGAAAACACTACGGATCAACGTAACGTCGTTAGAGCCTACCTCGAACTGATGCGGAGCCTAACGTTAGGCCTAGCACTAGTAACAGTAACACCAAACTGTCAATGTCGTTCGAAGAACAGAGCATAGCTTTATCCTCAATATTTCAGGGCTGCAACTTTCGTGCGCCAGTAAATGTGACTGTTAATAAGTCTTCGTGAACATTCATATCTTTTCTTCTCAAGAGTTAGTCGATTCATCAAACGTGTCACCTTATTTCACTTCACCAGTTTTCACAGGTTACATTGTTTATAATCGTTGAAGTATGCTTTCAGTAAGTGTATTCTGCACTTTGGTCAACCTTTAACTTTGACCTTTGACAATTGCGCAATTTCAAGTTCAGTAAACAAATTCTTTTTCAAGTTCAGGATAAAACTATCTAGGAGGTAAGTGTTCTACTATTAATCAACTTTGAAGAATCTATAAAATGTTTATTTTGCCGTTGTCAAATTTATTGTAAAGAAATTAGCTTATACATAATAGTAGCCATATACGTACGTGACACATACTGTACTGTACACAGTCTATTACTATAAAGGGGGTCAAGGTCACCATTTTGTTGTTCGCCAGGAAACATCAAAAGGCAAAAATTACAAGAATGGTGGTAATAGAAACCGTCAGAAATAGTAATTGCTCATTGGTTGTCATCACTGCCTGTTATTGTACTTGCTGCAAATCGCTTTTTTAGAATCAATTTATCAGAATTTCTTTCATTTTTCGTACTTTTTATTAGTTTTGGGGTTGTAGAATAGGAATAAATTACATAAGGCTGCCTTTTATTGGTGAATAAACCGTCTCGACCAAAAATTTGACAAAATAACGGACTCGGCTGCGCCTCGTCCGTTATTTTTCCAAATTTGGGGTCTCGACGGTTTATTCACCAATAAAAGGCAACCTTATGTAATTTATTCCTTAAATATCCCCGTTCTATACTTTGTGCCAATAACTGTGTAGCTAACTACTGTGTATGCTGGTTTTTGTGTACAATGTGAAGTTGTGTCCTGTGTGTGTTTCCATCGCTTTCTTGTATTGACCGTTTTCAATTTCGCCCTTAAATGTAAGACAAAAAAGCACATTTAGCAAAGACATAGTTTTTGATATATCGATTGGACTCCGCGGGCTGCAGGCTGTAGAATATGCCCACGAAACCTACGCCTTATACAAATTCTATTTGCAACCGAAACTGAACTTGAAGTGTAGTTGAAACTATTTTAACTACTTTTTTATCTAGTTGAAAGTATATAACACATTCGTGTATGTGTGTCGGTATATCTCTCCTCACTAACTGACGATCGAGTTTTAAATACACTCGTTTAAAAGAAGTGAAAATACTTTTGTTGTTCTCCCCCTTTATTTTGGTTGGAGTTGTTTACTCCATCTCAAGAAACCAAACATAACGTCATAATAGTGCAAATAATAGTTAAATGCAATTTAAGACCCCAGATTATGTCATCACAGAGGCGAGGGACATCTGCTATCGCTTCGATTCGCTCAGCCTCTGTGATGACGTCATCGTTGGTCTTGAATTACATTTAAGACCGGAACGCCCTCAAATTTATCTCCTAAATATACCATACTGTAATTCTTGTCATTTTAGCTATACAATGGGGAGAAATCAACCAACTAACAAGGACACCATTGACACACAGCTGGTTACTACGACCGCTCCATCAAAAAGCACCAGAACTGTTTTGAAGTGCTCTCCAGTGCAGAAAATTGTATTTTTGAAAACACATAAAACTGCAAGCACCACTACGGCGGCAATATTCGAAAGGTATGGCTACTATCGGGAATTGAAATTTGTGGTTGGACGTTCTCATGTTTTGTCGCATGAGAAGCATTTCAACCGAAAAAATGCTTTGAAATTTCCGCGAATGAAAGGTACCTTCGATATTCTTTGTAATCATGCTCGATATAACCGGAAGGAAATGGATTTTGTGGTACCAAATGCAACGTATGTTACCGTTCTGCGGAAACCAGAAGACCAATTGGAATCAGCCTTTTCTTTTTTTGAAATGTATAAAGGTATGCATATTAAAGGAGATAAAAACGCATTTAAAACCTTTATGAATGATCCGATGAAATACTACAATCGCCATAAATACGCTTTTCGAGATCAAAGTCGTAATGGACAACTTTTTGATCTTGGTTTTGACCAAGATGACAATGAAACTAAAATTTTAGCAAAAATAAATCAAATTGATCACGATTTTGATTTAGTCATGCTAACCGAATATTATGATGAATCTTTAATTTTGCTCAAACGACTTCTCTGTTGGGACTTTGAAAACATATTGTATTTTCCAGTTGTAGTTCGAAGAGATAGTCAGAGAATGGCTAAAGATAAAGACCTCATCGACAAAGCGAAAAAATGGAATCATGGAGATGTACTTCTTTACGAACATTTTACGAAAGTATTTTGGGAAAAAGTCGTAGAGTATGGACCTCTTTTTGGAAGCGATTTACAAAAATTTCGGAAACTTAAACAAGCTGCTTTCGATACATGTATCAGTTTTAATGAGACCAAAACGGACAAAAGAGTAGATCATCTTGTTCTTAAAAATAAAAGCGATCGATGTGAACGCATCCTCCGAGCTGATGTGCCCTACACGAATCTTATTAGAGAGTCCATGTTGAAAAAATTTGGGACATCAACTTGATAATTTTCAAAAATGACATGCCCAATATGTTTCATTGTTTAAGTTCTCCCTCTGAAAATTTTGAATTATAGAAGGAAAGTTTTTAAAATAAAACAAGTAAAATAGTGTAGAATCGAGTGTATTCGGGTAAAACAAGTCGCGACATTTTCGGGTATACAGCAAAACCCTACAGAAAAATTCTTCAACCACTTTTGTAATATCAGTCAACCACTTCTGTAGTTATAGCCTACAGCAAATGAATATTTTTGGAGAATTTTCCTTTTATTGATAAAGGTATGGAATAAGGTGCACAATTAGAGTATCCACCTGAGAGAAACATTCGTTATCAGAACTTCGCAAATTTGTACAGTCAGATCAATGGCGCTCATTTAAAAGTGTCGTCGCTACGTGATGCTTTACCCATATTTTGGTTATTTCAATAGAAACTTGTGTGTTAGTCGTACAAACGTAATAGATTCAACTAAATTTTAGGCCAATGTGACTTCATGTGGCAAATTTGTGTCCATATTTTCAAAACAACTTAAACAGGAATGTGATGACGGCAATCTCATTTTTGAATCAGGGAACAAGAAAACCCAGAAACATGATTTTCAATCGCATTAATACATAAATATTTGAGAAGACCGTTTCTCCCAACAACTCCCCAACCACCCTCGGGAAAAAATTGCACGTCAAAAACGCTTCAAAATAGCATACAAGGTGGTATAGATGGAACTGAGTACAATTTTTTTCGCAAAGAGGTTAGCAGTGAGTTTTGGTTCCCGCCGAAGCCGGGAATCGAAGTTGTTTTAATGTTGAACCTGCATGTAATGCAATGCAGCCGCCAAGACCCGTACACGCGTCAATTGTCCATGTTCTTCTTGTGAAGGAAAAACTTTTTTTCCGACTTTTGTGTTACTTGCTTGCGCCAGTGGCGTGGCTAGGATGTTTCGTGGAGGAAGGAGAGCTATGTGGGGCTGGGTACTTTTGTAGGGGCTGGAGTTTGCTATGTAAGCCTAGCGCCACCATCAATTGGCGCGGAGCGCCCCCAAAAATTTGATTTTAACACCTCCCAGATGGCTGGAAATGGCATTTGCCAGGTTTCAGTGTCTATTATCCTGGTGAGAAAAATGTGTGATTTTTCTCAGATACATACACACTTTTGAGATACTGATATTAGCTCATTTCATTACTCCACTGGAGTATGTATCCTGCGATTGCAAATCCGGAATTCTGCTGTATGTTGCAAGCAGCTTTTCCAGTGTATACGCCTGAGTAAGGTATTTCCGTACACTCTAAAAAATATTTAAACAATTTTGTTTAAAAATTAGGATACTCACGGAAATGAGTATTTCTACTCGAAATAAGTGAGTACTTCAACTGAATTTGTGCAAAATTTTACACAAATTGCTGAATTTGTGCAAAATTTTACTCAAATTGAGATGAAGTACTCACTTATTTCGAGTAGAAATACTCATTTTCGTGAGTATCCTAATTTTTAAACAAAATCGTTTAAATATTTTTTAGAGTGTAGGCGAAGGGGAGCATTTTAATTTGGTGGCAGAAGATTTTTGCCCGAAAAATGTAATTCTGCCCGTAAGAGAGCCAAATTTGAGCACCACCACTGGTTGGCGCGGAGCGTCCAGAAAATTTGAAATTTCGTACCTCTTAGACAGTCGAACATGACATTTCCAACTCAGGTTAATAAAGGGGATCCAAGTAGTCGCCATTTTTAGTTTTAATTGCAGATAAAAAATCACTCCAAACTAAATATCAGCAAGAAAGACTACACGGAGCGCCACCATTGGCTGGGGCGAAACGTACAGAAAATTTTGAAATATCCGACCCCTCAGACATTTGAAATTGCATTACCCGTGCTTATGGGGGATCTAAGCAGTCGCTCCTTTGGGTTTCCTTTAGCCAAAAATGTTTACTTGAAACTTAAATTCTGCTATGAAGCGAGGTCTAAGTGGAGCACAACCATAAGTTGGAGCGAAACGTACAGGGAATTTTGAAAACTTTGACCCTTCAGACAGTAAAAAAAGTCATTTACTATGCTTATAGGGGGTATCAGCAGTAGCGCTTAAAGGTTTCGTTTGCAAAAATAATCAATTGAAGCAAAAACTCTACTAGGAAGACAATCTACGCGGACCTTCACCACTGGTTGGCGCGGAGCGAACAGGAAACTTTGAAAAGTCAGACCCTTTAGACAGTCTAAAATGACATTTCCCAGGCTTGTAGGGGGATCTAAGCAGTTTGATAAAAAATTACCAGGGTTAATAATAATAATAATAATAATAATAATAATAATAATAATAATAATCATAATAATAATAATAATAATAATAATAATAATAATAATAATAATAATAATAATAATAATAATAATAATAATAATAATAATAATAATAATAATAATAATAATAATAATAATAATAATGATAATGATAATGATAATGATAATGATAATGATAATGATAATGATAATGATAATGATAATGATAATGATAATGATAATGATAATGATAATGATAATGATAATATTTTTTTTTGCTTTTATTTCTCCTTTATTACATTTCAATTAACTTGGTGTATACAGTATATATAATTTATACATTTCTTAATTTTGTTCTTTATGTTTACTTTATAATGAGCTTAAGTGGTACAACTACAAAGGTATTGAAATAGTACAAAAAATTTTCAATGCCGAGGGGACACCGTCTTATAAGATAAAATAGGAAAAAGACATGAAAAGCAGGGAACATGAAAAAGGGTCTTGTCAAAATAGTTCATTTCATCAATGAGGAAAAAGAAACAATTAAAAACCCAATCACCAATCGTCAATCTGCCACCTTCCCCGAAGAACAATTTGACTTCCAACCTCCATGTTAGGCGTACTTATTCAATTAAGCAGAACATGTCTTGTATTACTGAGAACGTTATTTATTTGTTAACTTGTACGAGATGTAATGTTCAATATGTTGGTTCTACCTCTACCCAATTTAAGGTAAGATTCCGTAACCATAAATCTCACATGCTAACTAATAAGCAAACTTGCGTTGTAGCTACCCATTACAATCAAAGTCCCCATCAATTGACCGATTTTGCCTTCCTTCCCATTGAAAGCATCAAAAAACTCCTCATCCGTGAAATCTACTGGACTGCTCAATTACGCACAATCTACCCTTACGGCCTTAACAAAAGAAATGAGCTTGCTTCCAAAAAGCGTACAAATTTTGCCCCTTAGACGGTTAGGTATGGTACAAGTAGTTTTATGTGTTCATTGTTGTAGTTGTTAGATTCAACTGAGGAAGGTCGAAGACCGAAACGTTTTGAATTATTATCTAGCGGAGCTGCAAAAGTTGTGTTTCTAGCTATTTGTGTTTTTTGTTTATACTTTCTTCTCTATATATATATTTATATATATATATATATTTATATATATATATATATATATATATATATATATATATATATATATATATATATATATATATATATATATATATATATATATATATATATATATCGTTATCTCATATCGTTCCGTAATGGTACAAAATGGTATAGTGATAATGCAAAGAACATTGTGTCCAAAAAGACTACAAGTAACAGATTAAGTAAGAAATATGAGATCAAATAAACAGACTTGGGCATAAAGAAAATGCTCTTTCCAGATCATTAAATTTACTTTCTTTTTACCTTGAAATCTTTTTCTTTGCTCGACTTTTACTAAGAATTTAAATTTATGAAAAAAATTGTCTATTAACGGTTTCTTGTTACTCAACTTACAATCAAAAATAAATTTCTTCATACGCATTGTTAGAAAATTGTATGGGTGATTGGGGCGAGCATAGCAAAAGTTATAATCTTTCTTTGAAAAAAAGAACTGTTCCCTCAAAAACGAAATTGCAGCATCCAAAAGAAAACTTGGTTTTTTTTTTTTTTTTTTTTTTTTGCTTCCATCCTTTATTGAGAACATAATTATTACCAGCAATATATACATACATACAAACATACATACACACATATATACATACATACATTCGTACTTTCATGGAGAAATAAGTAACAGTTTGTCCATCCTGTATCTGGTACCATAACATAACGTTTAAAATAGTTCAGTTTTTACTACTTATCCTAGTTAATCAAAGAGATAATTACAAAAAGCAGTTTTTAGAGACTCAAACTTAATAGGGTGATGAATACTTGTGGAAGAAAGACGTTTCTCCACTTGAAGTAAAAATTTAAAATTATGCAAAAAATCAACACAGTTAGGGATCTCCTTTGACATTCTTTTCCTATAGATGTAATGTTTAATATTAAAGATGAGGAAATTATAAGGATGACTTTGGCAAAACCTATACCCCCAAAATAGATCCTGCTTAGATAGGGAGAATTGTTGGCCTAAGGCTCTCTGCTCGACATCCAAAATAAAATTTGATACGAGGGCACAATCCCAAAATAAATGACTTAACGTTTCCTCATACTGATTGCAAAAAGTACACAGAGCATCATTCCTTTGGTTCATTAAAAAAAGTAATCTATTTGTACCCAAGATCCGGTGTAAAAATCGAAATTGAAAATACTTTAACTTACTATCTCTAAGAGAGCTGAACGGGGTTTGGAAAATAGTTTTCCAATGATTTGAATCTATATTAAACTCCCTGTTCCATTTAACAATAGCTTTAGGGGGGATGGTAATTGATCTAACAATAGAAGTATAAATTCCTCTTGACAAAGAGGACATTCTCCAAATAGAACCTACGGTTGTGGCAACATTCTCGTCAATTATCTCTACATCAATGGGTGGGATCCTCCAAGATTTTGAAATAGCTGAGTATATACCATACAAAAGCGTAAAAGGAAAATGATTAATATTGAACCTTTCTTTAAAACAATTAATTGTGAGAAAACGATTATTAACGTCTAGAAGGTCGCTTACATAAACAACACCCTTATTATACATGAAATCATAATACACCGTTACGTGATTAACCTTAATATGGGAGTTGTTCCAAATTATTTCTCTTTTAAAATTGTTTGTTGGAAGGTAATAGGAGTAAGTCGACCATGCCTTACAAACATCATTTAGAAAACGATTATCAGTTACAATATCATCACCTTTAAAATTACAACTAAAGAGAAGCTTTGCACCGTATTTCTGAAGATGTAGGTCAAAAAATAATTTCCAGACTGCTTCCTTCTCTTCCAAATATCGTTTCACCCAACTACATTTAAGGCTTTTGATAAAGCTTGGTATATGAGTCACTTTCAGGCCACCTGCAAACGTTGGACTGCAAAGAGTAAGACGCTTGATTTTCTCAGGTTTTCCTGCCCAAATAAACTTAAAAATTATTCCCTCAACCTCCTTGAGAAATGAAGGGGGAGGGTCAGGTAAAACCTGAAAAAGATAAACAAATTGGGATATACCCAGTGTTTTTACAATAATTGATTTACCTATAGGAGTCAAATCTCTTTGAGACCATAAAGCCAGTAACTTTTTGAGTCTTGACAACTTGGGGGTGAAATTAAGCTTGAACAAGTTCTCAGCACAGTGGTCAAAAGTTATTCCTAACATAGTTACTGGGCCCAAAGTCCACTTGAGCCCAAACAATGGTTGCGTAAAGGGGTTAGCTTGAGGTGAATCTACAATCCCAGAACAGATGGTCTATGCTCTCAATTTCAGTTTCACAAAAGGTACAAAGGTGATTATCTGATTCACCCATCAAGGAAAGTAGTTTATTTGTTGGGAGGATTCTATGAAGGAACATGTGGTATCATCGGCATACTGGAGGATCTTATTTTCTGCAGCTCCTATGGTAATTCCCCTTATTTCTTTTGACTGATTTATTTTAAGAGAAAGAGTTTCGACACAAAGGATAAATAAATAGGGACTGAGGGGGCAACCCTGACGAACCCCTCTTCTAATGGAGAAAAAACCTGTGGAGTAGCCGTTATTCAGCACACAAGCATGTGCATTTTTATAAAAAGTACTAATCAAAAATTTTAATTCTTAAACCAAAATTAAAAAAAAAAGAGTTGCTTGAATAAAAAAAAATACTCCAAAGTATCAAAAGCTTTTTCAAAGTCAATCAAAAAGAGAAAACCAGGAATATTGTGTACTGAGGTGTAGTCAATTAAATCAAGAATAAATCGAACGTTTTCGCCTATGAATTTCCCTTTTAAAAAACCAGTCTGTTGATTACCTATAAGCATTTTGATAACACGTTGGAATCTATTAGCAATAGCTTTTGGACCAATCTTATAATCGACATGCAATGGTGATATTGGACGGTAGTTCTGAAGCATGAGTGAATCTTTACCAGGCTTAGGGATAAGAGTAATGACACTTCGAGATTGTTCAGGTGAGAGAAACCCCTTACGGTAACCATAGTTTAAAGAATCAACAACAAATTGACCAATTAGCGGCTAGAACTGTTTATAAAAATTAACTGAAAAACCATCACTTCCAGGTGCCTTATCATTTTTCATTGAATTAAGCGATAACGTACAATCATTAAGTGTGAGTTCCCCCTCACACTGAGTAGAGTCGTCCATGTCCAATGATGTGTGACGTAAATTCAACAAAAATTGGTCAGGAGAAGAGTCAATAGAAGTATATAGTGATTCATAAAAGTTACGAATTTCCTGAAGAATACACTTGTCATCATCAATAATATCACCGTTGGGCTTTGACAGTTTAAAAACTCTATTTTGTGCTTTATGACGTTTCTCTAAATTTAAAAAATATTTTGAATTTTTTCACCATCTTCGACCCATCTTACACGAGACCTTATTATAGTACCTTGCAGTTTATAATCTAAATATGTGGTAAGTTCATTTTGAGCCGTAGCTAACAATAAACGAGTTTCTGGACATTCAGAATGGAAAAGGCGCTGTTCAAGGTTAGATATTTTAAACAACAATGTTTCTTCATTCCGAGGCCTTTCACGAGCTTTCTCTTTGGAATAACTTAAAGACACTTCTCGTAACTTAAATTTTAAGAGTTCCCACCTTGAACAGGGGTCTATTGGCGTGTCGCAATCGACTTGGCTTTGAATAACGTTAGTGATAAGTGAAATGTAATCTTTGTCGCGTAAAAGCGAATTGTTCAATTTCCAATACCCTGGTCCCCTTCTAGTAGATTCAACATTAAAGGTTAAAGAAATGAAACAATGGTCGGACTGGATGCCGGGTGAAAATGAAATGTCAGTAGTAGAGTGCTCTATACTACGTGATACAAGAAAAAAATCTAGCCTACAGTAGATTCCAGGGGTAATGTTTGAACTTCAGGTGAAATGTTTGGAGAAAGGATTTTTCTCACGCCAGATGTCTATAAGGTTGTATACAGTCATCAATGAAAGACACTCATCTCTAGCTTTAAAATTAGTCCTATACTGGCCTCCCTTTTTATCAAGGGCTAAATTAAACACGAAGTTAAAATCGCCGGCCATAATAATGGTATCACCCTGGAAAGATGCAAGCTCTCTAGAAAGGTCAATAAAAAATTAGGACTGTCAATATTGGGACCATAGACCCCTACAATAGTAATGACATGATCTTGGACTTTAATGTCCACTAAAATTAACCTGCCATTCGCGTGGCTAGTATGTTTTACAACAGTGAAATGTAACTGGGGGTTGAATAAAATACACACCCCTCTACTATCATTTGAACCATGGGCGAAAAGGATTTTACTTCCCCATTCATTACACCAATACTTTTCATCCATGAGGGTACTATGAGACTCTTGTACTATGATAACATCTGCTTTACATCTATGTAAATAGGCAAATAAACGTCTGCGCTTCTTCGATTGTCTAAGGCCTCTGGCATTGTATGACAAAAATTTCAACATGGTGGCACAGGAGATTGAAAGTTATAAGGGGATAAACAAGACTTTAAAGCAGTACCATAATGATGGATATTAAGAAATGTATACTTACAAAATAAAGAACACATTACAATTTCCAAAGGAGATTTGAAGAAAATAAAAATCAAACCAAACGGATGATTAGGTTTCAACATAATTGTCCTCCGTCAGGAAAATTCCGGCCAAAAAGGGTGCTGGAAGGATAGGGACGGTGGTGCCTGGGTTTAACAGAATCCTTTAAGAATCAATCGGTTTTAAACTGGATTCAAACTTCCAGTGTAAGAAACAATCCAGGAATGTGGTACCGTAAGCATTAAACGTGAAAAAGCATACACTAGCGAGGAAACTGAGTACGAAGTTAATTTAATTCAAGCTTGCTCCGAGGTGCTGGGTTGACTAAAATGGTAGGGTTTTCCTTGTGATGTGCGCCAACAGCCTCCAGAAAAGCGAAGTCTGGTGCCACGCTGGAAAAGATCTGTTACCTGGTTTGCCCATTTCCTCTTTTCATTCAAATCAATAAGGGTAAGGTCGTCGGTTATATGGAAAACCTCGTTTTGTAGGGCATGTCGTCTGTTGCGGAGGGCGGTTATTTTATCTTGATCGAATGAGAGCTTTACAAGGATGTGTCTGTCTCTATTTCTGTGTTGTTTACCGTCACGATGGGCCCTTTCGATGTTGCAATCGGGTACACCAACTTTTGACATTACAGCCTTGGCAAGTTCAATACAGTTTTCTCCAGATTCTGTCTTTATCCCAACGATACGGAGATTGTTTCGACGGGAGAAACGTTCTTGTTTATTTATTAAACTAGATTGTTCCTTCTGTGATGTATCTAGATCATTCATCCTTGTCTCCAAGGCCCCATACTTTTCTTTTAATGATGTATTTTCTTCACGTAGTTGCTTTATTTGTTCCTCATGTTGTTTCAATGTTTTCCTGAATTCCTGTCTTATTGCTTTAAGCTCCTTGATAACTCCTTCTATTGATGCGTCCAGATTTGCTATCATAGACTCAGTCACACTTTCAACATCACTCTCCTCTTCCTCAACCGGCAAATTGGTAATGTTCGGTAGGCTAGAGGTTAGGCTAGCAGAGCGTCTAGACTGAGTGTTGGCCTGTTTTCCTTTTTTCTTATTTTGACTACCAAGCGGCCTACCTCTGGGTCTTCTCTGTGCCTCAGACATAACGAAAAACCGGAGAAGGGATATAGCGATGCAAGTAAACGTTTTCTGGTCAGGAGCTTGATTAAATTTTACAAACATTTCTAAAGCCCGTAGGAGTGCGATCTGTTTAGGCCGACATGTTAGGCTCGTCCAATCATAATAATTATTAATAATAATAATAATAAAAATAATAATAATAATAATAATAATAATAATAATAATACTAATAATAATAATACTACTACTAATAATAATAATAATGGTAATACTAATAACAATAACAATAATTACAACAACAACAACAACAACAGCAACACAACAACAATAACAATAACAATAACAATAACAATAACAATAACAATAATAATAATAATAATAATAATAATAATAATAATAATAATAATAATAATAATAATAATAATAATAATAATAATAATAATAATAATAATAATAATAATAATAATAATAATAATAATAATAATAATAATAATAATAATAATAATAATAATAATAATAATAATAATAATAATAATAATAATAATAAAGGGGAAAAGGTAGTCAAAGAGGTCCAGGTCGGCCCAAAGGCAGTAAAAACAAGCCTAAGTCTCCCGCAGAAGTCGACACTCTAAAGAGAATCTCAGACCTAGCCTCTAGCCTAACGCAGAAGTCACCGGTTGCAAGTGAGGAGGAGTATGATGACGTGGCACCTATATCACAGGCTTTGACGGACAGTTTGGATCAGTCCATTGAACTGATTTTTTCGGAGCTCCAAAAGATCCGTGAAGATTTTAGCCGCGCCATTGAGCAGAACCGTAGGCAAATAAAGCAGTTGCAGTCGGAAAACAACACACTGAAGGAAAGGTGTAATCGCCTCGAAGACAAGGTAACTTTACTTGAAAAGTCACAAGAGGATCAATTTGGCCTTCTGAATAAGCAGGAGAGGTTCTCAAGAAGAAATAATGTAAGAATTGTGGGTGTGAAATCATCTGAAAATGAAAATTGTATAGAAATTGCCAGAGAGATTTTTATGAAAGCGGGAGTCGCGGATTGCAAGTTAGAGCGGGCCCACAGGGATGGGCGGACTGTTCAAGGACGGGACCGCCATATTCTGGCAAAGCTGACATACTACCAGGACAAGGTCGCTATTTTGAAGAACGGGCGCCAAGCTTTAGCCGCAGAAACTTACTATGTCGTAGACGACCTGACAAAACTGGACTTACAAGAAAAGAGAAAATGGCGACAGAAGGTTAATGAATTATTCCGTGATGGAATTAGACTGCACTTTTCAGGAGGAGTCTGGAGATCCCCTGGCGGTAAGCCATACAATTTTACAGCTAATAATTAACACTGATATTTAGCAGGGACTAAAGTGCCATGATTTCCTAGGGGAGAACTGGCTTGAGTCACTTCGTCATCATCGTCTTAATCTGTGAAAGCCTTGCCGTATTTAACATTTCATATTATGAGCCATCCATTTTCAGGCTTGTGATCCATGTTTTGGGCTGTGTCCATAGTGTGGACCTTCTCGAGCGCAAGTGCTCACTCTACTGTTTTCGTTTTTTGTTTTCTTTTTTTTACTAAGGTAACCATCTCAATTCTGTTTTTTACAATTAATGCAATTGATACCGAGGATCCTCTGACTAATTTACATGTCTTGCCTCTCCTACAACAGGTTTATTTTGTTTATCATGTAAATAGTGTACAGACTGAATTATTGTTTTTTCAAAATGGCTGACATTAAACTTTGTACATATAACGCTAGAGGGCTGAGGCAAAGCCGAAAACGAAGACAAGTGTTCACCTTTCTTCACAAGCAAAACAAAGATATTTATTTTGTTCAAGAAACACATAGCGTATTAAGTGATGAAAGGTATTGGAAATCTGAATGGGGAGGTTTTATTGTGTTTTGTCATGGTTCGTCAACTAGTCGCGGGGTCTGCATTCTTTTTAACCCTCGTCTAAACTTTAACATACATAACTCAGTATTAGGTGATAACGGTCGTTTAATAATATTGGATGTAACTGTCATGGAAAAACGATTTACTTTTGTTTGCTTATATGGTCCTAATTTGGATGATCCGGAATTTTATGAATTACTCTTTCGAAAGGTTTCAGATTTTGAGTTGGATTCTCTAGTGATAGGAGGTGACTTTAATTTTGTCTTCAATTTGGATTTGGATAAGGTAGGAGGTAACCAAAGAACAAATTTTAGGGCAAGGGATAAATGCATGGAATGGATGTTAGCACTGAATTTAGTAGATGTTTGGAGAGAGAGAAATTTATACCAGAAAAATTTTACTTGGTCTTCTAGTATTACCCAAGGGATACACTGTAGACTTGACTTCTTCTTGATTTCAAGTAATTTATGTCACCTAGTGGTTACGGATAATTTTACTACTGGTTTAAACTCTGATCATGCAATAGTGAATTTGAACTTTAGGGTTTACAGTGAAAAACGTGGCCCTGGGTTCTGGAAACTTAACAATGCTTTACTGTCAGATTCTGATTATGTTGACTTAATAACAGATCTTATCGTAAAAATAACTGATTCCTTTAAGGCTACTGACCCGGCCTTTCTTTGGGATTATCTGAAATACCGTATTAGAAAAGCTTCAATTGAGTATAGTAAATCAAAGGCTAGGGATAGAAGGAAGGATGAGTCAAAACTAATTAATGACATATGTCGGTTAGAGCATAGGTTTTTTCAATACAATGAATCAGAAATCTATTTCAAATTGAAAGATGCCAGAGCCAAGTTACAACTTATTTATGATTATAAATTCCGTGGAATGGTTATCCGTTCCAGAGCACGTTGGGTAGAACAAGGGGAAAGGTCTACAAAGTACTTCCTTAATTTGGAATCACGAAATAAAGCAGAAAAGGTGATTCGTAAACTTAAAACTGAAGATGGGGTGCTGGTATCGGACAACTCTGAAATACTGCTTATTTTATCGCAGTTTTACAAGACTTTGTATACGACGCAAAGTATTAATCCAATGGATATATTGAAGGACGCTCATTGTAATAACCCTCTTTCACAAGATGATTCCGACAGCTGTGAAGGTTTGTTAACAATTCGGGAGTGCTGGGGAGCCCTTAATACAATGAGTAATGGTCGTAGCCCTGGCAGTGATGGATTATCAGTGGAGTTTTATAAAAAATTTTGGACAGTTATTGGGGAGGTGGTTGTCAAGTCTCTTAATTTTGCGTATGAAAATTTAAGGCTGACAAGCGAACAGGGACGTGGAGTAATTACTCTACTACCAAAACCAGGAAAAGATCCAACTTTAGCTAAAAACTACCGTCCCATCTCTCTATTAAATGTTGATTATAAGATTGCTTCTAAAGCACTGGCTATTAGACTGAAAAAAGTTATCCCATCGTTAATTAATGTTAATCAAACAGGTTTTCTAAAAGGGAGGTTTATTGGTGAGAACATCCGTTTCACGCTCGATTGTATTGATTACTGTAAGAGCTTTAACATTCCTGGATTATTATTGCTGATAGATTTTGAGAAAGCTTTTGATAGATTGGAATGGAATTTTATTAGAACCTGTTTGGAATTTTTTAAGTTTAAAGATGGTTTTATCAGATGGTTTTTTACTTTATACTCTAATATAAGTTCATGTGTATGTAATAATGGATACTCTTCACCTTTCTTTCCTATAACAAGAGGTGTCAGACAAGGTTGTCCCTTAAGTCCCTACATATTTTTAATTTGTGCTGAGATCCTGGCAGTTAGAATCAATAGTTGTTCTTTGATAAAAGGGATATCTCTGCTTGGGAAGGAAACAAAGATTTTACAATATGCCGATGATACCGCAATATTTATTGACGGTTCATATGGTAGTTTAAGTACGACTGTGCAAATTTTAATGAGTCTTGAGAGGTCATCCGGTTTAAGGGTCAATTTCGATAAGACAAATGTATTTCCTCTAGGTCCATCAGCCTTCAATAAGCCCCATTTTATAGAAGAGTTTTCCTTTAACTGGACATTGGGTCCAGTCACACTTTTAGGCATAACGTTTGACAATTCGAGGGATAGTCTCTTTCGACTAAACTATACCCCTAAATTGTCAAGGCTCAAATCGTTGCTAAATTTATGGAAGTGCAGGGATTTAACTCCATTTGGTAAAATTACAATTATAAAAACATTTGGCCTTTCACAATTAGTATTTTTGTTTCAAATTCTGCCGGACCCTCCTCATTACTATATGCAAGAATTAGAGAGACTTCTATTTCGTTTCATCTGGAATGGCAAGCCAGATAAAATAAGTCGTAAGACTCTGATAAGCACGTATGACCAAGGCGGGCTGAGAGCCACCCATCTGACATCTTTCATTTATGGACTAAAATGTACTTGGGTAAAGAGATATACCGATGATAAAATTGCAGACTGGAAGATACTCTTTGATTTCCATCTGAAAAAGTATGGTAAGCAACTTCTGTTTAATTGTAATTATCAGGTAAATGACCTTGATATTGATAACGGGTTTATTAGAGATGTGTGTAGAGCATGGTCTGTTTACAATTTCAGGGAACCAGAGGATGACTACGGAAACGAAATTATTTGGAATAACTCCTTGATTAAGATTGATAGAAAAGTTATTTTCTATAAATTTATGTATGAAAATGGTATTTTAAGAGTGAAACATCTATTTGGAAATGATAATACACCATTGGATTTTGAGCAGTTCAAACAAAGGTTTCTCTTACACCATTGCCCATATACTGTCTACTATGGAATACTTGCAGCTATCCCCAGGAAATGGAAAGACAATTTAGGATTTACTGATGATATTAGTTTAAGTGAAAACAGACTTAGGAAATTGCAAAGTGTTCAGTCCGTATCACGCCTTATTTATAATGAATTAATCAATGGAATTTACACTCCCCCCATATGCAAAGTTAAATGGAATGAAAGCTTTCAATTTAACGAATCTCAATGGCGAGTTATTTTTAAGATCCCTTTTGTGGCTTCTAGAGAAGTCAAGATACGTTACTTTCAATACCGTTTCATTCATCGAATTTTAGGAGTAAATACACGCTTACGTCGAATGAATATAAGGAGAGATTCTCTGTGCTCACTGTGCGGGGAACATGATGAGACTATTGATCACTTATTTTGGGAATGTGGAATTACATCGCAATTTATTTTGGATGTAGAGCAGTACTTCGTTGGTCAACAGTTCGTTTTTTCTAAACAAGATCTTTTCTTTGGTTATAAGCTTATTCCCAACCATCATATAATTCCCACCATATAATCTCTTACTCTTTCATTTAAAATATTACCTTTTTAGTAAAAAGATAAATTGCGAACTGCCACTGCTGTATGAATTTATTTATAAGTTTAAGTTTGTCCTGCAAGTTGAAAACCAGCTGCAAAATTCAAATGTCAGCTGCCCAATTCCTTATGATCGCTTTATAG